>JABUQX010114564.1:10000-17500 GCA_015478945.1 Trachelipus rathkii | reverse complement strand
ATAATTCAATATTTATATCACTATCTTTCTTTCTTTCTTTCTTTCTCTTCCTTTTCTTTCTTTCTTTCTTTCTTTCTTTCTTTCTTTCTTTCTTTCCTTCTTTTCATTCGATAAATGAAAAATTAAAAATAAATGAAAAAGAATAACTACGATCTTTTGTTCTCGAGTCTCATCATCAAAGTTCTCTTGCGGAGAACTCTTCATAGGATTATTTTTCTTGTAATATATACTTTGTCATTTGGAGACGAGTTTGGCCGTCATTGCTATTTTGAGCGATTTTTTTTATATGGGAGGGGGGGAGGAATTTTCTTCCAATTTTCTTAACCAATGATTTAGTATTTGTTTGTTGTCAACAGTTCTTAAACGTTATATACTAATATAGCTATTATATATCATAGATATATACGCTACCTAACAGGAGCTACTATATATATATATATTATAAAAAGCTATTATATATTATTATGAATAGTCGGTACTAATCTATGACGAGCCGGACGCCATACTAGCGAAATAAATAAGCCGTAGTGTCTGCAGTCGATAACTATATATAATTATATATATATATATATATATAAATATAATATATCCAAACGTAATATATAATATATAATAACATATATAATAGTATATTTCTATACTTTGATATTTTTGATACGATTGAAATATATATATTTATAATATAGATATTTATATATACACTATATTATAAATATTTATACTATATATATATATAGATATATCATATATATTTATTTATTTATTTTTATTTATGATATATTTCTTTAGAATTTATCCTTTAATTATGGCAGTAAAATAGCGGATTAAAAATTTTGCCAATAAGAACGATAACAGAAATGTCCGATTTCCACAGCATAAACAATGGAAAAAATATTCTCTGTACATATAATTTATTTGACATTTTCCATTGCTTTTTTTTATATTTTTAGAGGAAGATTTCTCTAAATGATTTTGTTCTGCTTATAACGTGGTTACTGCGTAAGATGAATTGATTTAATTCTAGCAATCATGCAGCTTTGGTACTATGAGAGAGAGAGAAGAGAGAGAGAGAGCAGAGAGAGAGAGAGAGAGAGAGAGCAGAGAGAGACGGAGAGAGAAAGAGAGAGAGAGAAATGCAGCTTGGTATTTTTTTTTCAAAATTTGTGGATTTTATTCAAAATGAATTTCCAAATTCTAAGTTTTTTCCACGACAGTTTAAAAAAGAAAAAAAAACAATAAAAAAGGAAAACAATAGTTTACTTTAGTCATGAACAAAGAAAACCAGTTATATATGCTTATAAACTATTTGGGGAAAACTATTTTGCAACAAGACTGATTAGTATAAATTAGATTGTAGATAAAAACCAGTATGAATTAGCAAATTAGACACCAATTGTTTTTGTGACGGAAAAACAAAATAACGCAAATCGCTTTTTTTTCTCTCTCTCTTTTTTAAAGTATAAATATTAAACATAGTATTTATAGAGAATATTATATATATATATATATATAGTATATATATATATATATTATATATATATTATATATATATATATATATATATATATATTGTATATACATATAACTATATCATATATATATATATATATATATATATATTAATACTATTAGATATATATATATTATATATATATATATATATAATATATAATATATATATATATATATATATATATAAGTATATATTAGTATATATATATATATTGTATATATATATATTATATTATAATTACATACATATATATTTAAAAACTCACATATCCTAAGTGGTATATATTTAACTATTTTAGTATATATATATAATATATATATATATATATATATATTAGGCTATAAATCTACAGCTTCATCGCTCACTATAATAGCCAGATCATTCTTATTTATGCATGGGACTCCCCGCTCAATAAGTAACGGAAGTCACTCAATTGACTCCCCCTTATATAGAAGCTAACAAAGATAAATCTGGGGGCCCAAAAGCGCGCGCCTACCAAAAGCTTTACACAAGACAGTTTCATACGAAGCTTGAGCGAAGAGCATTTTGAAAAAACTTTCCATCATGCCTGGGAATTATTCGGACCGGGACCCTATTATAATCTTATTGAATTTATGATAAGCGCTTCGGCACCTTTAAAAAAATGGCGCTAAGGACATTTTATATTTTTCAGCCTTAGTTACTGACTGCTTAGGAGCCATTAATAAAAATGACTGTAGGTAATACTTAGGAAAAGATGTTATATAATTTACCTATAAAAATAAGCATATTGACATATATAGCCTAAATAAATACATATTTGATCATTACTTTCTTGCGATTAAAGAAGATAGATTTCACACATATTGCCCGGCATAAAAAAAAAATCTTTTTCCTTATCCCAAGAACAAAGAATTGTTTTAAGAATTAAATGTAATTATTTTATTTCGAAAATGCATGATTTACGCGCGGCGCGTGCCGCACCTACAAGACACACAAATATATATATATATAGATATAATATACTATATAAAAATAATAATATAATATATATATTATCTTAAAGACATTTAATATAGCTTCATAGAATGATATATATATATATTATATATATAATATATATATATTATATATAATATATATATTTACAGTAGATTACATAAGTGCTGGCATCGTTACTGTAAAAATAACTTCATTGCTTGGTTACTCCGTTTACCTCTAAACCAGTTAAAGGTTAAATTCCGTTGCGCTGGTTGCAAAAAGTAACGAGTTTACACCTTTACTATCGAGCGTGGAAAATGGCAGTCGTCTGGATTTCGGTATATCAATAGGTTCTCTCTTCAAGATGCGCGCATCTGCGCCCTACATAAGCTGTTTTCTGCAACCCTTACACTCTTTGTGTGTTAAGTTTTAGCGGGGTGCTTTTATTCGGAGTTTATTGCTTTTATAATTTATAATATGACCCAACTTTGATAAGAGATTTCTGGCCATTTGGTTGGGGATGTAAGAAGACTATATTATTTATTTGCTTCTGTTTTGAATCTTTTTAGGCCGTTTATTTGTTTATTCTTTTATTATACTATTATTATTATTATTATTATTATTATTATTATTATTATTATTATTATTATTATTATTATTATTATATTTTTATTATGTATTATATTATTATTATTATTATTATTATTATTATTATTCTAATAAATAATTATTTATTATTTATTATTATTATTTATTATTATTTATTATTTCACGTCCTCACGGTCATCCTCTTCATCATCATCCATCATCATCATCATCATCATCATCATCATCATCATCATCATCATCATCATCCATCATCATCATCATCCATCCTCATCATCTACATCATCATCATCGATCAGCATGATCATAGAGAATTATCATCATCATCATATATTTATTTTTATATTATTATTATTATTATTAATTATTATTATTATTATATTATTAATTATATTTTATTATATTATATTCATATATTATTTATTATTATTGATTATTATTCTTAATATTATAATTATTACTATTATTATTATTATTATTATTTTTTTTATTAGTTAATTAGTCAATTTCTTAATACTATTTTCCTATGTTGGTGGGCTAACAAATTTCATTATATATTCATATTATTATTATTACTATCATTATTATTATATTATTATTATCTATATAAAACAAATATAATTATCATTAATTATGTACTTTGTATATATTAAAAAAACTATTATTATTATTAATCATATTATTATTAATATATAATTATATTCATTAATTAATATTCATTATCTCATTATTATATTATATTATTATTATTGATCATATGTTAACTTTAAGATTTTATACCACTTTGTTTTCAAGTTTATTCACTTTTTTTTATTTTTATCTTATTCTATTTAGGACTTTGTTTCATTTATTTGCACCAATGATAACGAAACGAAAAACTTTACAACATTGAACGATAATGAAATTTGTATTTTGTCTAAAAAAAGTTTGTTTATATAATAAAAAAGATCTTCATTTTTCGGATGTTTCTTAGTTATGAGATATTACCATCTCTTTCATGTTATTAATTTTTTGGTAGTGTAGTTAAAAAATATTTTTTACTAAATATTTTTAGCCTAGGTTTTTCAATATATAATAATATATAATATTATACTATATTATATATATTATCTATACTAATATATATACTATATATATACATAATACTATATATATATAATCTATATATATATATAAACATATATACAACTACTTATATATATATATCACTACTATATATATCTTATAATACACACTACTATATATCATATGATCAAAAGCGTCCAATTTTATCCACCCTTGCGAACTCGAAAAGTACTGACACTTACAAAAAAAAACCAATTACATATTGGATTCAGCGTATAAGGTTATTACCAGGATCTGTAAAAAAACAAAGAATGAAAAAAACATTATACCGTTATAGTAGCTTATATGTAAGTCCTTTATCGATTTAAAGCCTAAACGAACACCCTAGAGTCGGACCACATAGATATCAGTTGTCGCGGTCTCTCGGCCTCTAGGTGGGGACGACGGGGGAGGACTTCGTCCTACCCTTCCGTCCCCCATCGCTCGAGCCCACTAAAAATCGAAGTCATGGAAAACACCTATATTTCCATTAGGGTCTCGAGAGACCCCGACAACTGGATATCTATGTTGGTCTACTCTAGGAATGATTCGTCAGTTTTAAATCATTAAAAAACGACTTTACATATAGCGCCTATAGATAATATATAATATCACTACTAATATTATACTATATACTAATACATATAGATATATATTACTATATATATACTATATATATATATATATTCATATCATATACTACTATATATAATTAATACATATACTACTACCCTCCGTAACAAAGCCTCTTATACCGCTGATTTCAAATATGTAATGGGTTTTCCGTAAGTGTCATACTTTTCGAGTCTCGCAAAGGGGATCAAAATCTGGCACCTTTTTGCCACAATATATTATATAATATATAGTATATATATTTATATAATATATAATATATATATATATATATTATATATAATATATATTTAATATCCTCTATCCCAAAGTAATTTACGACTATTTCCATGACGACTGAGAATGTAGCTCCTCCTTGACGTATACAAGTGGGTAGCTAGTTATCCATACCAGTTTTAACCAGTTTTAACCAGATTTATAAGTCAGTCTTGCACTCATTCTGGTTTAATATAGGAGGTGTTCTACCTTCGTTACGCTTTGCACTATATATTTTTGTAGGTCATTGTTTCTATCTCGTTACCGTTTTGCATGCAGGTAAATATTGAACAACGGTACGCTATCAAATTCTGTGTGCAACGTAACAAGTCTGCCACTGAGACATTTGCTCTTTAAACGGAAGCTATTGAGATGGCACTTCTACCGGAACTATTGGTTTTTAAGTGTCACAAGACTCTCAAAGAGGGCCGAGAAAATGTTGAAGACGACCCTCATTGTGGAAGACTTATCTCGTCAATAAACAGCAATGAAAATGTGAAAGTTGTTAGAGCTGTGATGGAGAGAGACCGCCGGTTCAGTGTCAGAATGATTGCAGAAGAAGCTAGTTGGATAAAAATGCAGTTCATACATTTAACGACCATTTGCACATGGGAGAAAGTTTGTGCAAAACTAGTGCCAAAAGACCTGTTTGTGGAGCAGAAAGCGAATAGGGTCAAAATTTGTCAACACTTATTTGAAAGTCATCTCCGCTGCTTGAATACTGCTTCTTGTGATTGTGTTGGTCGTCCAGCTCTCCGCGCTATACATAATATGGTGTCAAAACATTCTTAAAAATGATTCTTTTCACCTGCAGGGGCACATTCTGATCCTTCAGCAAAGGATAAAAAAACGTTCAAGCTTCTTCCGTATTTTCCTATCCTTTTGGTGATATCTTCCCCTACTCCTCCCTATTCTAAACACCTCTAAACACTTGAAACTTTCTATCTCTTTTATGTTCTACCATCTATTTGGATATTTAAACCTTCTCTATCTCTCTATTTATTCTCATAAACACCATCTTCTCCTTATCCATGTTTCAGGCCTCCCTCCTGAAACACATATTCCACCTTTCTAGTCCCTTCTCCACGTCCTCCTTCTTCAAGCTCCAAAAAGCTATATCGTTGCGTATGCTAAATTTATCGTTTTTATCCCATCCTGCTTTAGTAATTACTTATAACCTATCGTAAATATGCAATAAACAACAAGGGCGATAACACTGTCACCTGCTCACCCCCATTCACATTTTCATTGTTCCCGTTCCTCACCTACACTTTATACACCTTTGCACACACACACAACACACACACACACACACCTATATATATATATAGTATTAATATATATATATATATATATATATATATATAAATATTTATATATATATAATATATATATATATGTATATATATATAGGTGTGTGTGCGTGGTGCGTGTGCGTGTGCGTGTGCGTGTGCTGTGTGTGTTGCGTTGTGCGTGTGTTTGTGCGTGCGTTTAATGTGCGTGTGCGTGTGCAGTGTGCGCGGCGATGTGTGAGTGCGTGTGCGTGTGCGTTTGCGTGTGCGTTTGTATGCTCTATCAACCGTAAAATTACTTACTGTGGATATTATTTATTACTAGATTAATGGTTAATTAAATCAAGACTAAATATAGTTTTTAAATCATTTTTTTTTCATTTCTTCATTCACTTTTTTCTTTTTTCCACTTCTTCATCGTTTCCTTCTTTTATTTATTTCTATTCGTTCGTAGTTTAAATTTAGTAATAAAGAGGACTAAACTCTCTCGTTGATAAGTCTCATTTTTTTTAAGTGTCTATGGGGCTATGAAATGGCTTTTAGATGTAAATTTCAAGCTCCAAAAGACGAACTTAATACTATAAACATTATTTATCGTTACAAATTGGTTTACCTAAGTACATTTTTGAGTACTTATGGTGTGTAAGACTCCCTTATATTATCTTTTTAAATGTTCTTATTGTATCATAAATTAATAATAATAATAGCTTGATTTTATTGCTGAAGAAATCTTTTATATTTTTATTGAAAATGTTAAAATTTTCAAAATTACTAAACAAAATTGGAATTTTTGTAAAATTTTGCTAAAACTTTTTAAAACTTTCTAAAAATTTTACTAAAATTTTTAAAATTTTCAAAAACTTTACGAAATATTGAAATTTTTTACCTTCATTTGATTAAATGAAGTACTGGTAAATATTATTATTATATTTTTTGTGCAAAATTAAGAAATTTTATTTTCATTTTCACTGATAAAAGATTATATGATGTTATAAATATACTAAGATGATAATAAATATGCTAAGAAAGGAAAGGGGATTTTTGCCTCTAGTAATTTAAAGGTGTTTTACGAACTCTGTACCAGCCAATCAAATTTAGTCTAAAAGAATTTTCAAGTAGGATTTAAGATAGATTTGA
>JABUQX010114564.1:0-5000 GCA_015478945.1 Trachelipus rathkii | reverse complement strand
TGCATAACTATCCTTACATATTTTAAGTATGAATAAAAGGCTATCATTGATAAAACTAAGTCATTTTCAATCCAGTTAGCGTAACAATACTTAACCTACCCTAACAACCTGACCACATCCTACAGCATTAATTATACGGAACTGTGGATAATTACCAATGTTTCTCAAGTTCCCTACAAATCAATACCGCTAACGTAAAATACACTCCAGACAAATCATTACTGATAACATAAATTACATTCCCTAATGTTTACCATAAATCATCATAACACGCCGAATATGAACATTAACCAACCTATCTAACTTACTATGCTATAAATAAATGCTAACATTAACGAAGTGTTCTACCTACACATCAAAGATTCCAACATTTTGAACTACTATGAATATTTGCTAACATTAACAAAGTTCTCTACCAATTGTAACAATATCCAACAAAACTTAATCAAACCCTACCTTTCTAACATATCATTATTAGCTAACATAGTAATATTTGACAAACTTAACATTATTACAAAACTTGTATAACCTAACAGATCTAAAGCAAACAAAACTGCTAATAAATTGCTAACATTAACAATGTATCATACCTACCAAAGAAACGGTGTTCATAAAGCACAACAAACAACACATGTAGGCATACCGAATCTAGTTCTTCATATACAGAATGTGTACCGGTACCAAACACGCACCATTCCCCTTGTCGCTCAAAACACGGGATGTTTCACCGTCACTTCCTTGTTATAAAATATCGCAGAAATGGCAATTTTTACTGTAAAATTTGCTGCTGCAGTAATAAATTTGTGATTTACTAAAACAAAAACACAATAACATGTGTTTATATACACACAGCTCCTCACAATAAACATATTTTCACACCTTAACCATTATTTTTGCGCATACATTTTTCATTTATGTTAAATAACAAATTGTTAACTTTAAGCAAATCCGTGCTCATGCTTAATTTAGTACCATAGATCTGATCATTTTCTTCAAAGATGCCTTTTACACCCTAAAAACCGGCCTACCTAATAATACTAAAGTTAATTGACCTTAATAACCCAACTGTGTTACCCTAAGGTCTTCTCCTTCACTCATCCTACTAAAGATACTAAAAATAAATTTCACGAGTTCATTATTTAATAAAGTTCGCAAAGGAATTCATCTTTTCACTAAGAGAAGTCACATTTTGGGACCACCCCCAATTAAGTGGATGTGAAGTCCCGTTTTCAGGTCATCCCCAAAGGGGTGTAAGCCGACATTACACCTCCGAAGAAGAGGTAAATCCTCAGCCCTTACGATTGTGCAGGGGTACGTAATTTCGTCTACGACGAGGTGATACCATCAGCAATAAAAATACCATTGGGTAAGAGACAGGAACTCTCTAAGACACAGTAAAGGGGGGGGAACCAAAATCTTTGATGGGGTGAAGCCCAACATATCCTCATATACGACGAGGTTACATCACCACTAATAAGTATAACAAATTTGAAGGGATACGATCTATATAACAACCCCTAAATGGGGGCTGAAAATAACAACTTTAAGAGGGGGTGGCACACCTACGGTGGATGCATCAATAAGTAACCTCGTCTACAATAAGGTGACACCAATACCTATAAGATACTAAGTTTCAGGGTATACGAAAAGTAGAATTCTGGAATGAAAACTCGGACCCTAACCCCGTCACTCAATGATATATATATATATATATATATATATTATATACTATATATAATATTATATATATATATATATATATATAATATATAATATGATTATATATATATATAATATATAATAATATATATATATTACAGGTAAACACCACCGATTCACGGCAGACCCTAATCTAGACGGTTTACTCATTTAACTCCGAGCAGGACGAAGCAAGCCCTACGACAGAATAGCTCCACATTCTCCCCTCTCCTCCCCCCGATCAGTTGCGAAGCTGGACCTCGCTCCCCCACCACGAGCTATCGGGCGCTAATTTATATATATATATATATATATATATAGTATATATATATATATATATTATATATAAATATTATATATATATTATATATATATATATTTACAGTCGTCACCCCACACTCCACGGGCATAGCCCTAATTCAAGGAGGGGGTGTTTAAATATATATATATATATATATATATAATATATATAATATATATAATATATATATATATATAATATATATATATATAATCAACATCGACCTTTGAGAAGAAGAGGAGTTTTTTCAACAATAGTATTTATTAACATATAAAATGATCTATTTGCGCTATCTTATTGCTAGATTATATTAGCACTTAAAGGTACTTTTTTAACTCATCTCTCTCTCTCTCTCTCTCTCTCTCTCTCTCTCTCTCTCTCTCTCTCTCTCTCTTTCTTCTCTTCCTCTTCTTCTTTTCTTCTTCTTCTTCTTCTTCTCTTCTGTCTTCTTCTTGCTTTCTTCTTCTTCTTTCTTCTTCTTCTTCTTTCTCGTCGGATTTTATCCGATTGCATCTAAAAATTTTGAAGGATATATTAGTAAAACCTCTGACATGCTTTTCAATAAGTCTTTACCAAGAAGGGTTAGTACCTCTAAATTTCAACTATGCACATATAACTATATAAAAATGGAGGAAAAGAGGACCCAAAAATACAGACCAATTAGCTAACTTCTATAGTTGGCAAAATTTTAAAGCAATACTAACTAATAGATTAATTGCACATCTTGAAATCATGATGCTCCAAAAATTTCCCAACCCAACCGGTTTTAGAAAAAAAGATTCATGGCTAACAAAATGTACATTCAGAATTCTTTAAGTCGTTATTAACATGGTAGAATAACTATAAATCTTTTGATGTTATTTACCTATTTTCAAAAAGGCATTTGATACCGTCCTCATCAAAGATTATTGGAAAAGCATTAGAAAATTGGTTATGGACCACGACACGGAATGCTCAGATTGCGCGAATGTATTATGTTACCCCAAGGGTCGTCTGGTCCAATACTGTTTCATTATATATGTAAATGACATTGATGATAATATTTAGTAATATTTCGAAATTTGCGATGATACGAAACTTGAAAAATCGCGATAATAGTGTAGAACGACTATCAATACTCCAACGATTTGAACAAGATTGGAATTGGTCAAAAGCATGGCAAATGAAATTTTAATACCGATAAATGAAGGTTATACATTGGATAGGAACATGAATACATACAAAATAGGATGACTCATTATCAAATTGTCAATGAGGAGAAAGATCTCGGTATTAATTATAAGATTTAAGTTGCGAGACAATGTGGTGCAAGCTGTAAGAAAAGCAAATAAAGCTCTAGCTTTATTGCCAAACTTAATATAATCTAAAATATTAATACTCCTCTTAAAAACTTGTAGTTAGACCTCATCTGAATTACGCAGTGACAGTTTTGAGAGTCCATACCTCAAAAGGACCATAAAAAAATTGAAAATTTAAAAGAAGGGGCAGACATTAAAAGAGCTAGAGAGGTAAGTCATACGACCGACGACTACGCGAATTAGATATGACATTTTTAAAACAAGAAATTGAGAGGAAAATATAAATCTTCAAGAATACTAAATTAATGAAAAGTATCAGATTACAGGCAATTCTGTATAGATATGATTTTAATGATGTAACACGAGGTAATGGGCATAAACTTTGTCATAAAAGATTTCAAACCAATATAGCAAAGAAGTTCTTCACTTAAGATGTAATTGAGAATTGGAATAGTCTCTCTTATGAATAGTGAACAGCGGCAACATCGAATTATTCAAGAAAAATTAAACACTTTAAGGAGATTGGTCTGTGAACTTCAACTCATAGCCGAACTCTTACTTATTAAACATAGAATTAAATACAGTTTGTTCTTTTACTCCATCATTTGATTAAATGTAAAAGTACATTCTAAAAGAATTTGCCCCGCGATTATATTGAACAGTTAATGTTACCTAGAGGTAATTTACGCAAAATGTTTACGCTTGTTCTAGCAGCTCTAAGTCCGTGGGTCGCATTGATCACACTATCATCTAAATTTGTAAATAACAACTTGATGTTCACCGCTTAGAGTTATTTCTAACGTTCTAAGCCTGTGACATCATCGACACATGATCATGAATATTTTGTATTAACAATTTATGTCCACCACTATAGAGGATTATTTTTAACGTTCTAAGTAGTGACCTCATCGATCACACTATCGTCTTAATTTGTAATAACATTTTGATGTCCACCACTTAGAGTGTTATTTTCTAACATGCTAAGCGGTGACATTCATCGATCAACACTACAAAATATATCTGTAATAACATTTTGGGTTCACCGCTTATAGGAGGGTTAATTATAACGTTCTAAGCCGGGACCTCATCTCCCTCAGACAGCCTTTGATGACTGTAAATCTATTGCATCGGTGTTCTGTATCTGTAGTGCTTTTCTTTCTTCTTCTTCTGTTATTAAAAGAATCGCTTCGTATCACTTAAATTAGCAATATAAGGAAGAAACTGGTTTAAAATATTCCCTTTTAAGCATATATAAATTCTTTATACACAAACATTGTGGTAATTTCAACTTGGGTTTGCGAGGATTCAAAAACGCAGCGTTTTAAGCGCAGTGTTTTAAGAGCCGTGTTTTAAGCGCAGTGTTTTAAGAGCCGTGTTTTAAGCGCAGCTTTTTAAGCGTTCATAAGAGAAGGATCTTTAAATGTAAATTTGAGGAAGATTAGTAGAAAGCGAATATTTCATCATCAGTGATCTTTTTTATATTTTATATTAACAATATTTTTATAATAATTTATATAATAATCATTCATAATTTATAAAATATTATTTTATAAATATTTTATATAATTTATATATAATAATAATATTTTTAGAATTTAATCTATCAAACTATTTAAAAATATTGGGTTATTTAATTCGATAAACATCTTTGGTACTGTTTATTAATTGGTTTGACCAGTGATAAAATATAAAATCATATCTTT
>JABUQX010114562.1:10000-20500 GCA_015478945.1 Trachelipus rathkii | reverse complement strand
CTGACAATCTTCACATCTCGAAAATCACTCTTCAAAATCACTCCCAAATCACTCCCAAATCCCTCCCAAATCACTCTCCAAATCACTCTCAAATTACTCTCAAATCACTCCCAAATCCACTCCCAAATCACTCCAAATCAATCTTCAATCACACCAAAATTCACTCTCTTAAATCACTCAAATCACTAAGAAATCACTCCAAATCACAAATTGCGGTAGTGATTTGGGAGTGTATGTTGGAGTATTGGGATGACTATGAGTATTGACGAGTGATGCGAATGATTTGAGAGTGATTTGGGGAGTGATTTGGGAGGATTTGGTAGTTTGAGAGGATTAAGAGTGATGAGAGTTGATTGAGAGTGTTTGGAGTGATTTAAGAGTGATTTGGAGTTGATTGGAGTGATTTGGTGGAGTGATTTCGATGATGTTTGGATGATTGTGAGACGTGATTGGGATTGATGTTGAGAGTGATTGGGATATTTGGAAGTGATTTGCAGAGTGATTTTGAGAGTGATTGAGAGTGATATGAGGAGTGATTGGGATGTGATTTGGAGTGATTTGGAGAGGATTTGGGAGTGAATTTCGGGAGTGATTTATAGTGATTAGAGAGATTGAGAGTGATTGGGCCCTTGGAAGTAGATTACCGTGATTATGAGAGTGATTTGATGATTGATTTGCGAGTTATTTTATGAGCTGATTATGAGAAGTGATTGAATGAGTGAGAGTGATTTGGTCAGTAATTCTGGGAGTATTGGATGATTTGAATTGATTTGCCGATGATTTGAGAGTGATTTGAGCCAGTTCTTGGGAAAGATTGAGACGTGATTTGGGAGTGAATTTGGGAGTGGATTCGGGAGGATTGAGAGTATTTGAGAGTGAGTTGGGAGTGATTTGGAGTTGATTTAAGAGTGATTTGAGAGTGATTTGGTAGTGATTGGGAGTGATTTTGGAGTGATTTTAGAGTGATTTGAGAGATTTGCGAGTGATTTGGGAGTGATTTGGGTGTGATTTGAGAGTGATTTGAGATGTGATTTGAACGTGATTTGCAGAGTGATTGAGAGTGATTTGAGAGTGCTCTTGGGAGTATTGGAGTTGATTTGGAGGATATGGGAGTGTAATTTATGAGTGATTTGGGAGGTGACTTTGGAATGATTGATGGAGTGATTTGGGGAGGATTTTGTAAGTGAAATTGGGAGTGATGAGAGTGATTGAGTATGTGATTGAGAGTGATTTGAGAGTGATTTGGGAGTGATTTGAGAGTTCGATTTGATGAGGATTATAAGAGTGATTTTGGGAGTGATTGGTACTGATTTAGAGAGTGATTTGAATGATTTGGAAGTGAATCTCTGAGAGTTTTATTTGGGAGTAATTGGTGAGTGATTTGGGACTGACTTTGGAGCTGATCCTTGCGAGTGATTTAAGAGTGATTTGTGAGTGATTTGAGAGTGATTTAGGAGGTGTTTGTAGAGTGAATTTGGAAGTATTTTGAGAGTGATTTGGGAGTAATCTCTCGGGATGGATTTGGAGTTGATTTCTGGGAGTGTATTTTGTGAAGTGATTGAGAGTGCATGATTGAGAATGTTGAGAAGTTGATCTTAGAGTGATTTGGAGATGATATGAGAGTGATATTGGGAGTGATTTGGAGTGATTGATGACTTGGGATTGATTTGAGAGTGGATTTGAAGAGTGATTTGCGAGTATTGATAGAAGTGATTGAGAGTGATGTTCGGGAGTATTTAAGAGGTGATTGGTAAGTATTTGCATTTGTACAGTATACATATTTGGGAGTGATTGTGGAGTGATTGAGTGATTGGGAGTGATTTGGGGAGTGATTGAAGATTCGTGAGAGTATTTCGGAGTAATTGGCAGTGATTGAAGTGTATTTGGAGTTGATCTGGGAAGTGATTTGAAGGGAGTGATTTGAGAGTGATTTGAGAGTGATTGGAGAGTGATATGAGAGTGATTGTGGGAGTGATTTGGGAGAGTGATTTGAGAGTGATTGAGAGTGATTTGCGAGATCGTGAGTCTTAAGAGTATTTTAGATGATTCTGTTCTTCTCAGGGAGTGATTAGGAGTGATTTGAGTGGTATTTTGGAAGTAATTTTTGAGAGTAATCTTGGTGAGTGATTTGGGAGTGATTTGGAGTGATTTGGGTAGTGATTTGCGGAGGTTGAATTTGAATGATGTTGTGAGAGTATTTGAGAGTGATTTGGGATTTGGGAGAGTGATTTGAGAGTGATTTGAGAGTATTTTTGAGAGTTGGGAGTGATTTGGAAGTGATTTGAGAGTGATTTGAGAGTGATTTGGGAGTGATTTGGGAGTGATTTGAATAGTGATTGGGCAGTGATTTGAGAAGTCGACTGAGATTTGATTTTGGCGAGTTGATTGAGAGTGATTTGAGTGAGTGTCATTTGAGAGTGGATTGAGAACTTACAAAGATGGAGTGATCTTGAGAGTGATTTGGTGATGTATCTTGGGGATTGACTTGAGAGTGATTTGGAGTGATTGAGAATGATTTGAGAGTGATTTAAGGGATTGGGAGGATGTGTGAGCAGTTATTGGGTGATTTTGGGAGGGAGTTGGAGTTGATTTGAGAGTATTGACGAGTATTGAGACTATTTCTGAGTGGATTTGAGAGTATTTGATGAAGCTGATAATCGACATAGCCAATAATAATAATTAGATAATAATAATTATAAATTGAATAATAATCAATAATGAAGGGTATAATAATAATAATAATAATAATAATCAATAGATATATAAAAAACCAGTCTTTACTTATAGCTTCCAATCCACTAAATATTTTCTTCTTGATATTCATTTCAAATTCCCTAATAATTTAAATCACAGATAAAACTTTACAAAGAAAAGTGTATAACTATCATTATATATATTATATATAGTAAAATTATATATACTTACTCTAACAATCCTCAGTATATATTATACATATCTTATACATACTTATATACTTATAATATTATAGTAAGATATATATATATTTATATAATATAATTTAATATAATATCAACACGTGCGGTGCCATGGAAGTAAGGGATGCAATAAATACTTCCCCTAGTAAATAAGAAGAATTTCAATAAGACTTAATGAATTCAATTCTTTTGCAAAATTCCCTTACCTTCCAATACCAATAGTTAATCCCATTTTTATTCACATTTCTTTAATTTTGATTGCAATGTTAATCACAAATTGTATTGAATACCATGTATGTTTTACCTTCGCTTGGGCAGTTGCGATTTTGATGAGAGGGAGGAGGGAGAGAGAGCACAGAGAGAAGAGAGAGACCCGAGAAGGATGAGAGAGAGAGATAGAAGAGTCGAGATGAGACAACGAACGAGAGAAGAGAGAGGAAAATGCTAATCTGTTCCGCATGGCGTCTAACGTGAAATAGATCTCCATAATTTCAAAGACATTCGGAGGAGCATTCCTGAATCACTTCCCATAATCCACTCCATCCCCTATAATCACTTGTTATTGGCGTCATCCGGCAAATCACTCCTGAATCGACTCTCAATCACTCTCAAATCACTCTCAAATCACCTCTTAAATCACTCTCAAATCACTCTCAAATCACTCTTCAAATCACTCTTAAATTCACTCCAAATCACCAGGAACATCATCATAATATCACTCCTCAATATCACTCTCACTCACTCTCTAAAATCATTCCCAAACTCTCAAAAATCCTCTCAAATCACTCTCCATAATCACTCCCAAAGCACTCAGAAAATCACTCGTAAATTCACTCCAAATCACTTCCCAAATCCACTCTCAAATCACCTAAAATCACCCCAAATCACCTCCAAAAATTACTCAGAAAAATCACTCTTAATCACTCCCCAAATCACTCTCAAATCACTCTCAAAAATACTCTCTCAAATCACTCTCGAATCACTCCCAAATCACTCCCAAATCATTCAAATCACTCAAAAATCACTCTCAAATCACTCTTAAATCACTCTCAAATCACTCTAAAATCACTCTCAACACTCCCAAATCACTCCAAATCACTCCCAAATCACACTTCACTCACAAATCACTCTCAAATCAACTCTCAAATCATCTCTCAAATCATCCCAAATCACTCCCAAATCACTCTCAGCATCACTCTCAAATCACTCCCAAATTACTCAGAAGAATCACTTCTCTAAAAAACTCCAAACACTCTAAAATCATCCCACTATCACACCGCAATCACTCTAACATGGAACCAGAGCAAAAGGGATTAAAGCTCTCTGCAACATGGCGTGACAAAGTTTATATGGTGCGATAGATGTAGACGGCATGGGTTTAATAAGGTCGTTCGCCATTGTAAGCCAAGGACTTATACAATGGTAAGACGATAGAGCAGCATCATTACGCTATTTTTAGAATAGGGTCACAGCTTGTCTCTGCCTTTTTCTCTCAAAAGATGATGGAGTATCTCAGAAAAAATGGTCGCAACAGCATCAATCTCGTTTGTATTGGAGGCCTTGGCCATGAACGCAATTTAGGCGCGGTATGGTGAGCTTGCATAAAAAATGGAAGCAGAGCCGTCGAGTATCTTAACAACCGAGCACTGAGAGGTAGCTCTCAATCTAGCCAAAATAAAGATTTGAAATGTGCTACGAAGGGCATTTGTTTACGGTTAATGCAACGTCCAGTCGGAAAAGAGTTACCGCAGCAATGCCTGAAATAAAATTGGAATTGGAAAATATTACAAAGGCGCGAATGCGTTGCAACACTAGAAAATGAACTTTATTGCCGCGGCTAAAGGCGAGAGGAGCAAGAATCTTCAAAAAGATTCAAGACTTCATGAAAGCACTCCTCAAATCACTCTCAAATCCTACTCCCATCACTCCAAATCACTCCTCAAATCACTCTCAAAATCAACTCCCAAATCACTCCAAACAATCTCAATCATTCCAAATCACTCCCAAATTTCACTCTCAACAATCTCAAATCACTCTCCAATATCACTCCCAAATCACTCCCAAATCACCCCAAATCACTCTCAAATCACTCTCAATAACTCTCAAATCACTCCAAATCACTCCCAAATCACCCCATATATCAATCTCAAATCACACCAAATCACTCCTAAATCAACTCAAATCACCAAAAAATCACTCCAAATCACAAATTGGAGATGAGTGAGTTTTGCCGGAGTGATTGGTATAGTGATTTATGATGTTTGAGAGTATTAGGAATGATTTGAGAGTATTGGGATGATTTGGAGTTATTTGGTGAGTATTGAGAGTGATGAAGCAAGTATGAGATGATTTGAGAGTATTTGAGAGTTATTAACGAGTGATTGGGAGGACTTGGAGGATGGTAAGTGACTTCTTAATGATTATTTTGGATGATTTAGATGGAATTGGGCGTTGATTGATGAGTGATTTGTGCGGATATTTGAGAAGTATTTGAGAAAAGTGATTTAGAATGATTGAGAGTGATATAGATGTCATTGGGAGTGATACTGTGCGTCTAGCTGATTTGCCGTAGAGTGATTTGGATGAAGTGATTTGGGCATTGATTTGAGATGATTTGCAGAGAGATTATAGTATTTGGAGAGAATTGGAATAGTTAGAGTGATTTGAGAAGTGATTAGATGATTTGCGACATTATGAGTGTTTGAGAGTGATTTGGCGAATGATTTTGAGATGTATTTGGCAGTAATTTAGGAGTGATTTGTGAGTGAATTAATTGATTGCGAGTATTGAGATTATTTGAGGAGGAGTTTGGACATATTTGAGAAGTGATTTGGATAAGTTGGGATATTGGGGATGATTTGAGAATAGTTGAGAGGATTGGGAAGTATTTGGAAGTGATTTTAAGATTGTTTGAGAGATGATTTTGAGTATCTTGGGGTATTGGGAGTGATTGAGATTGTTATTGAGAGTGATTTGGATGATTTGGAAGTGATTTGGATGACTTGAGAATTCGATATCGTGATTTGAAGTCATGATTTGAGTGATTTGATTAGTGAGAGGAGTGATCTGCGGAGGAGTGGATGATTTGGAGTATTTAGATGATATTGGAGTGATTGGAATACTGCAAGATGTGAGCTGAGAGTGATTTGAGATATATGGAGTTATAGGAGGATTGGAGATAGTATTTGGGGAGTATTGAAGAGTGATTAGAGATATCTGAGAGTAATTAATGAAGCTGCATAATCGACATGACAATAATATAATATAATATTATAATAATAATAATAATAATAATAATAATGTATTTTAGATTTGAGAGTGATTGAGATTATTTTAGATGATTGAAGAGTGATTTGAGATATTTCGGAGTGATTTAAAGTTTGATGAGATGATTGGAGTAATTTGGAGTATTGGAAGTCATTGAGAGTGATTTGAGAGTGATGTGGTTTGGAAGTGATTTAAGAGTGATTTAGATATGGGAGTATTTGGATGATTGGGGTAGTATTTAGAGTTGAGTTGAGAGTGATTTGGATGATTTGTGCAGTGATTCGGAGTATTAAGTGATTTGAGATTGATTTGAGACTGATGAGAGATTTTGAGAGTGTTGATGATTTGGGTATATGGGAATAGTTGGGAGTGATTTATATAGATGTATTCGGGAATGACTTTGAGAGTATTTGAGAGATGATTGAGAGTGATTTGGGAGTTAAGAGAGTATTTGGATGATTAGGAGTATAGGGAGTGATTGAGAGTGATGTTCAATTGATTGAGAGTTATTAATGAAGCTAAATCACATGATGCCAATAATAATAATAATTTAATAAAAATACATAATAATAATTAATAATAATAGATTAGATTGAGATATTTAGATGATTTTAGTAGAGTGAATTGAGATTATTTGGAGTATACTAAAGTATTCTGAGAGTATTGGAGTAATTTGGGAGTGATTTGGAAAGTGATCAGAGTGATTTGAGAGTGATTTGGGAGTTGATTGGAAGTGATTTAGAGTATGAGCAGTCATTTGGATATTGGATATTGGGATGATTTTAGCGATTGATTGAAGTATTTGGAATGGATTGGATATTGGGAGTGATTAGGATATTCGAGAGGATTTGAGAGTGATTTGAAGTGTTTGCGATATTGGATTGAGATGATTTGGAGTAATATTGAGTTTGATTGGAGATTATGACTGATTTGGGATATTGGCGATGATCTTAGATGATTTGAGATATTGAGAGTGATTGGGAGATATAGAGAGTAATTTGGATGTATTAGGAGTGATTTATGATATTGAGATGATTTGAGATTGATTGAGAGTGATTTAATGAGCTGATAATCGACATGACCAATATAATAATAAAATATAAAAAGTAATAATAATAATAATTAATAATATCTAATAATAATAATACATAATAATAATTAATGAAAATTAATAATAAAATAATACTAAGAAAATAACAATAATAATAATAATATATAATAATAATAATAATAATAATTAATAATGAATGAAAATATCAATAAAATAATAAAATATAAAGATAGTACTACAATAATAATAATATAATAATTACATAATAAAAGTCTTTAGTTCTTATTTTCAAATCCCAAAATATTTCTTACAAATAGTCATTGAATTCCTTATATATTAAATCTAGAGAATTAGATTTACACACATAAGTTAGAGCCATATTTATGTTTATTAATCCTGACCGGTTCCCTTCCCTAAACTTCGACATCTCAAGTTCGATTCTAACAATTGAATGAATTATTTTAACACTAGGTTTAAAAAATAAACATTAACAAATTATATTTAATTTTAGATTAGTATATATATATATAAACTTAATTAAGGACAATACGTTGAACTTTATGTTAATGTCTGTTTTAATGTTTTATGTAATAATCCTCAGCTATTTTCAGTTTTAGAGAGAGAGAGAGAGGTATAAAATTTTAAATGATCTTGAGAATATCTGGCACAGCGTCTTGTGATGTTTGGCCACAAACTGGCGCTATTTTTACTGGGTTAAAAGCGTTATCTGGTATGCCCATCCTGTAATCTATTAGTCTTTAAATCCAATAGCGTCGAGTGACAGTCAGACTCGGGACATTGCGAATTGGTACACGCCACATGGTGATAACTGAAAAGTTTGCTATTGAAAATCCATTGAAGAACACGTTTTTTTTTTTGTCGGTTAGTTTAACTTGGGATTTAATTACTTGTTTAGCATTTATTGTGACTTAATATATGCCGCGTAGGCATTCTTCTTTTATCGAATCCTTGCATTTGAAACTTTAAATAAAATTAAGCTTTCAGAAATTGTTCGTATTGTCCTGTTTTTTATATAGTTTGTTGATGTGTAATTATTTTCTCCTTAAAATTAAGGGTGGTTACAAGTAATCAGGTCTGTTTATATTCATTTTACTTTAGGCATCAATGACTCCTAATCCAGCATAATTTTATTACAGCCCTATATATATTGTGTGTTCTCGAACCAATGAATTCTTATATAATTCAGGGAGTAGGAGTTGTAATTAAGGTACGGTACCCATTATCAGTTGGTGTTACATGTATTGCCGTGGAAAATTCCATCATCATTAATTTTATTTATATCAAGAATGTTAATTAATATTTATTTAGAGACGTTTCAATGAATTTGAGGCAAGAAAGGCTTTGCAAAAGCTGATTAAATTGCACTGCTCGTATGTTCCGAACTATACGTCAAAGGGTTGTTCAATCAAATCGTATCTACATAGAAGACTGGTCTCTGAATGGTTGTTGTCCTCCCAAAATTTATTTTCCAGCTACCGCCATGTAAAAGTCAGCGAATGTAGGGTCTAGAGTTTGATACCTCATGCATACCACCATCCTTATCAGGTAGAAACTATCTTAATGAGATTTGATACAGGTGTTTCACAGCGACAGCTATTAATAGATTTTTTCCTCATGTTGTTTCAGATTATTGTCATAGAGTGGATTATTCTGGAATAGTAAAAATGTTTTCATTTATTTCAATATTCTATGGTTCTACCTCCGGACATCGCGTAAATAAGTGATCAACATCCAGCGAAGCAAAGCGGTTCTGAGTGCTAATTTTGATATGGATATTTACAAAAGTCATTTTTAATTGACAATAACGTTTCTATCGTCATATATTGACGATTAGGGTATTGAGGGATGAGCCAAGTCATGATGACAAAACCACACATAGACATTTATCCCGAACGCATAATATAATAATAATAGATATAAATAATTAATAATTAATAATAATAATAATAATAATTAATAATATATTAAATAAAATAATAATAAATAATAATAATAATAATAATAATTAATAACGTATAACAGTAATAATAATATAATAATAATAAAATAATTAATAATATAATCAATAATAATAATAATAAAAAATAATAAAAATAATAAAAAAATATATGTAAAATAATAATAATAATAATAAGAATAGAAAAATAAATATTTATATATATATATATAGATATATATATACTATAGTTATAATATTAATATAACACATATATTACATAAGATAACTATCTATATATACTATCACTGATTTACCTATATTACTATAATATATATATTAATATATCTATTATATACTAATATATAATATATATAGCTATATATATATATATATATATATAATATATACCTATATAATTAAATATAACTATATATATCTACATCTATTACTACCTTATAGTTATGCACTTATATAATAATATATATATAAACTATATATAAACTACTACATAATATATATTCATAGAATATAGATATATACATTAGATAATATACATACTATAAAATATATATATATATATATACTAAATTAATATATAAATTATTTATATAATAATACTATATATATATATATATATATAATATATAATATATTATATATATATACTATATATATATATATATATAAATAATATATATATATATATATATAAAGAATAAACTATATATATATATATAATATATATAACATTATATATATAAAATGTAATATAATATATATTTATAAATATTAATATATATAATATATATATATATATATATATATATAATATATATATATAGATATATATAATATATATTTATATTTATAAAAATTATATAAAAATATAATAAATATATAGTAATATACTATATATATATATATCATATATATATATAATATTAAATATATATTTATATAAAGTATTATCATAGTATATATATATAATATATATATATATATATATATAGTAATATACATATATAATATATATATATATAATAAGTATAATAATATATAGAAATAATTATATATATATATATATAATATATTACTTATTTCATATATAAATTGCAGTTTTCAAATTACCTTTTGTGCGTTATATTATAATATATATATATATATAATATATATATATATTATAATATATATATATATATATAATAATATTAAATATAGTATATAGTTAATAATAGTATAATATATATATATATATATAATATATAGTAAACATATATATATATATA
>JABUQX010114562.1:0-5000 GCA_015478945.1 Trachelipus rathkii | reverse complement strand
CGTGATTATTTGAGAGTTATTAGGAGTGTATTTGGAGTGGATTGAGAGTGATTTGGGTAGCTGATTTGGGAGTGAATTTGCAGAGTGATTTGAGAGTGATGTTGCAGGAGTGATATGGAGGTTGATCTTGAGAGTATTTGGAAGTAATTTGAGATGATTTGGGAGTGATTTATGAGTGATTGGAGTTGATTTAGGAATGATTTTGAGCAGTGACTTGAGATGATTTGAAGTGATTTTGAGAGTGATTTGAGATTGATTTGCGAGTGATTGCAGAGTGATTACTGAGCATGTGAGTTGAGAGTGATTGAGAGTGATTTAGGAGGATTTGGGAGTGATTGAGCAGTGATTTGGAGTGATTTGGGAGTGATTTGAGATTTGATTTGCGAGTCATGTGAGAGTGATTTTTTGAAGATTTGAGTTTAATTTGAGAGTGATTTAGATGTTTGATTTGTGATGATTTGAGAGTGATTTGGGGGTATTTGGAGTGATTGAGAGTGATTTGAGAGTGATTTGAGAGTGATATGAGAGTGATTTGAGAAGTGATTTGGGAGTGCTTTGAAATTGATTGCGAGTCATTGAGAGTTGATTGAGAGTGATTATTTGATGATGATTTAGGCAGTGCATTTGGAGTGAATTTGAGAGTGATTGGGATGATTGGGAGTGATTTGCATGGAGTATTTGAGAGTGATTTGAGGAGTGATATGAGGAGTGATTTGAGTGAGTGATTTGGGAAGTGATTTGAGATTGATTTGGGAGTGATTTATGAGTGATTTGGGAGTGAGTTTGGAATGATTGAGAGTGACTTTGAGGGTTTGATTTGGGAGTGATTTAGGAATGATTTGAGAGTGATTTGAGGAGTGATTGGAGTGATTTGGGAGTGATTTGAGATTGATTTAAGAGAGTGATTTGAGAGTGATTTGAGATTGATTATTAGAGTTATTAGGAGTGATTTGGAGTGATTTTGAGAGTGATTTGCGAAGTGATTTGGGAGTGATTGACGAGTGATTGAGAGTGATTTGAGAGTGATTGAGAAGTGATATGAGATGATTTGAGAGTGATTTTGAAGTAATTGAGAATTGATTTGGGAGTGATTTCATGATGTGATTGGGAGTGATTTGACATGATTTGAGAGTGACTTAAAGAGAAGAGTAGATTTGGGAGTGATTGAGAGTGATTTAGGAGTGATTTGGGAGTAGATTGAGATTGATTGCGAGTCATTTGAGAGGGATTGAGGTGATATGTTGAGAGAGAATCGAGGGATGGAGTAGTGCATTAGGAGAGAGTAGTCGATGGATTTTAGAGATTTTGAGAGAGTCGAGGAATGGTATAGAGTGAGTTCAGAGAGTATCGAGGGATGGTAGGAGTGTACTGGGAGTGATTCGAGAGTGATTTGGGAGTGATTTAGCGAGTGATTTGAGAGTGATTTGGGAGTGATTTGGGAGTGATTTGGGAGTGATTTGGAAGTGATTTGAGAGTGATTTGAGAGTGATTTGAGAGTAATTTGAGAGTGATATAAGAGTGATTTGTGAGTGATTTGGGAGTGATTTGGGAGTGATTTGGGAGATTTTGGAGTGATTTGAGAGTGATTTGCGTGAGGTTGGGAGTTGATTGGAGTGATTAGAATGATTGAGCAGTGATTTTAGAGTGATTATTTGAGAGTTGATTTAGGATGTGATTTGTGAGTGAGTGAGAGTGATTTGGAGTGATTTGGGAGTGATTTGAGTTGATTGAGAGTGATTGAGAGTGATTTGAGAGTGATTATTTGAGAGTGATTAGGGAGTGATTTGGGAGTGATTTAGAGTTGAGTTTGGAGTATTTAGGAGTGATTGAGAGTGATTTGGATGATTTGCGAGGGATTTGGGAGTGAATTTTGGAAGTGATTTTTGAGAGTTGATTGAGAGTGATTGAGAGTAATTGAGAGTATATTAAGATGATTTGGTCATGATTTGGGGGTGATTTGGGAGTGATTTGAGATGGATTTAGAGTGATTTGAGAGTGATTTCGAGTGATTTGTGATTTGGGAGTGATTTAGGAATGATTTGAGAGTGATTTGAGAGTGATTTAAGAGTGAAATCTGAGAGATTTGAGAGTGATTTGAGAGTCATTTGAGTGTGATTTAATGAATGAAGAACTTAAAAGTCCTGCTTCAGAATAACTTCATCTTTAAAATCCTCCTCAAATTCTTGCTCAAAGTTTATTTGAAAATCCTACTGTTCAACTTCCTGATCAACGCGTACCAAAACCTCAAGGGATAGTGTTGGTCCAAGGCACTTCAGGTATCTGCAGTGACAAAAATTAGGGTTTTAATGTCGAAAAAAACAAAACATGTGGCAAAATGTTCCGGATAATCCAAAAAACTTATCCATTAGGAATACTTTTAGCCAAGTTTTTTGATAAGACTGATTTGAGAGTGATTTTGAGAGTTGATTGAGAGTGATTTTTAAGAGTGATGGGAGTTGATTTGGGAGTGATTTGAGAGGTGATTTGAGGAGTGATTTGGAGAGTGATTAGAAGTGATTGAGAGTGATTGGAAGTGATTTGAGAGTATTTATGTTATGTGTATCCAAAATGATACTCGAAATGTGACTTTGAATCAAATAGATCAAAATAGATCAAGAATATGGAACAGGAGGTGGCTGGATGGTGGTTTGTTTTTACTAATTTACTGATTTAGGGTATGCAAAAAACGTTACAATTTTAGTAAAATTTGACTTAAATCAATAGATCAATGGATCAATAGATCACGAATGGACGGAGGCGTGCTTGGATTGTGGTTTGCATTTACTAGATTTACTGATAGGGTATGTAAAACGTTACAATTTAGTAAAAAATTGACGGTAATTCATTAAGATCAATACGATCAATACATCAATAGGATCAATAGATCACGACTGGACAGGAGGGTGAGTGGTGGGATGGTGGTTTGATTTACTGATTTAGGGTATGTAAAACATGACAATTGATTTGAGAGTTGATTTGAACAGTATTTGAGATTGCATTTGGAGTTGATTGGGAGTGGATTTGGGAGTATTTGAGCAGTTATTTAAGAGTGATTTGAGAGTGATTGAGAGTTTTGATTTGAGAGTGATTTAAAAGTGATTGAGAGGGGATTTTGGGAATGATTTAGGAGTGATTTGAGAGTGATTTGGAAGTGATTTTGGATGATTTATGAGTGATTTGGAGTTGATTTGGAATGATTTGAGATTGGACTGAGAGTTGATTTTGGATGATTTAGAATTGATTGAGAGTGATTTTGAGAGTGATTTGGGAGTTATTTGGGAGTGATTTGAAGAGTGATTTGAGAGTGATATGAGAGTGATTTAAGAGTGATTATATTTGAGAGTTATTTAGGAGTGATTTGGAGTGATTTGAGAGTGATTTGGAGTGATTTGGGAGTGATTTTTTTTTTTTTTTTTTGGGGGAAAATTTTTTTTTTTTTTTTTTGGAATGATTTGAGAGTGACTTGAGAGTTGATTTTGCGAGTCATTGAGAAGTGATTTGCAGAGTGATTATTTGAGAGTTATTTAGGGTATTTTTGGAAGTGATTTTTTAGAGTGATTTGGAGTGATTTGGAGTGATGTGAGAGTGATTGAGAGTGATTTGAGATCGATTTGAGGAGTATAGAGAGTGATTTGAGATGATTTGAAGTAATTTTGAGATTTGATTTTGGGAGTGATTGGAGTGATTGGAAGTGATTGAGAGGTGATTTGAGATTGATTTGAGAGTAATTTGAGAGTATATAAGAGTGATTTGTGAGTGAATTTGGAGGATTTGGAGTAATTTGGAGTGATTGGGAGTGATTGGGAGTGATTTGATGAGTGAATTTGGATGATTTGGGAGTGATTTTGAGAGTGATTGGGAATGATTTGAGAGTTGATTTAGAGTGATTGAGAGTGATTTGCTGAGTGATTTGAGAGTGATTTTGGGATGTGATTTAGGAATGATTGAGAGTGATTTGAGATGATTTAAGAGTGAAATCGGAAGAGATTTGAGAGGGATTTGAGAGTCATTTGAAGATGATTTTAATGAATGAAGAACTTAAAAGTCCTAGCTTCAGGAATAACTCATCGTTAAAATCCTCCTCAACTTCTTGCTCAAGTATTTGAAATCCTACTGTTCAACTTCCTGATCAACAGCGTACAAAAACCTCAAGGGGATAGTGTTGGTCCAAGCACTTCAGGTATTGCGAGTACAAAAAATTAGGTTTTATGTTCAAAAAAAACAACGATGTGCAAAATGTTCGGTAATCCAAAAAAACTGATCCATAAGAATACTTTTAGCAAGTTTTTTGATAAGGGCCTGATTGAGAGTGATTGAGAGTGATTTAGTGATTGAGAGTGGGTTAAGAGTGATTTTGGAGTGATTTGGGAGTGATTGGGAAGTGATGAGAGTTATTTGAGAGTGATTTGGGAGTGATTTAGAAGTGATTTGAGAGTGATTTGGGAGTGATTTAGAGAGCTGATTTGAGAGTGATTTGGAAGGTGATTTGAGAGTGATTTTATGTTATGTTTATCCAAAATGCATATATATGTGACTTGAATCAATAGATAATAGATTCAAGAATGGGACAGGAGGTGCTGGATGGTGTGTGATTTACAGATTTTACTGATTTTAGGTATGTAAAAACGTTACAATTTTAGTAAAAAATTTGCCCTTAAGATCAAAAGATCAATTGATCAATAGATCACGAATTGGACCGTGAGGGTGCGTGGATTGTGGTATGATTTTACTTAAATTTACTGGATTTAGGGTATGTAAAACGTTACAAATTTTAGTAAAAAAAATTTGACCTTAGATCCAATAGATCAATAGATCAATACCATCAAGAAGATCAATAGATCACGGGACTGGACAGGGGAGGGTGGGTTGTGGATGGTGGTTTGATTTAACTGATTTAGGGTATGTAAAAACATGAACTTTTACGTTATGAATTTACCTTAAATCATAATCAATAGATTCAATAGATCATAGTATAAAGATCAATAGATTCAAATCTCTCT
>JABUQX010114561.1:0-38232 GCA_015478945.1 Trachelipus rathkii | reverse complement strand
CAAAGGTTACTATATCTCTGACCAAGGAGCATTTTTTTTGATCTTCGACACAGCCGAGTTCGCCGTAAAATGCTCGCCTCAATGATCAGACTGAATCGCATTTACTCATTCACAAATAAAGTATACTAATCGTTTATATATATAATATATTATATATACTTAGATACATAATACTACTACTATATACTATATATATACTGATATTATATATACTATAATTTTCACAGCAGCTGATAAATGCAAATCATTAATATACATACTGATACATCCTATATAGTATATACTATACTAATACTATATATTATTATAATAAGTATACTATAATAACTATACTATATATATATATTTACTATATAGTATATATATATTATATATATACTATATCATATACTTATATATAATAACTATATAGTATAGTATATATTATAGATATATATATACTATATACTATATCTACAAAACGAACAAGGTGAATCTATCTATCCTATAATATTAACTATACCATATAGTAATATATATATATAACTTAAGATATATTTATTAATATATATATATATATATACATACTATATATATAATATATAATAAATATACTATATATATATATATACTATAAATATACTATATAATATATTATTTATATATTTATAGTATATATATATACTTACGATATATATACGTATATATTATATATATATAATATAATATATAGATATATACTATATATATACTATAATACAAATATTATAATATAATATATATATATATATAACTATATATATATATATATATATATATAATATATATATACTATATAGTGTTTATTATTCTTTATATAACTAATAATATATATGATAATATATATATATATATATTTATATATATATATATTATATAATATATATATACTTATATAGTATTATTGCTTTAGTATATATATATTATCTATATATTATATATATATAATTTACCTTATCTATATATATATATATCATAAATATATATATTATGAATATATATATATATATATATATATCATTCATACATATAATATACTATAAATACAGTAATATAATTAATTATACTATATAATATATATATATAGACGTTATATATATGAATAGTATATATATATTTATATATATATATATTCATTATATATAAATATATACTAAAATATTATATATATACTATATAATACTATATAATATTATAATATATATATATAAATATTATATACTATATATAATATAATAGGAGTAGAAATATTAATAATATATATATACTATATATACTATATAGTATTATATATAATATAATATAATATATATATCATATATATATATAATATATATAAAATAAATAATAATTAAAATAATGAATAATAATAATAAAATATAATAAAATAATAATCAATAATAATAAAAGCAGTTTAAGTAAATCTAAAAAAACAGAATTAACCAACTTATCATAACTACGACTTACAGCGCTGTGTAAGTATGTTTAGGTTGATTTGTGGCTCTAAGTCTAGATTATGAAAGTTATAGTTAATTCTGTTACACGACTATACACGGCGTTGTATGAGTTTAATCTAGTAATTTCAGTAGATATTTTAATATATTAAATAAAGTAATTTAATTAAAAAAAATAAAATAAAATAAAGCACACTCTACAAGCCGTCACTGAGTAAATCGACTCAAGTACTGACCATGAACGTGAGCGGACTTCACGGCGACTCGAGCTTGACAGGAAGATCAAAATGTGTCACTGGTCGGGAAAAGTTAACCTTGCAAATATACTATATAATATATTATATATATAATACTATATATATACTATATATATTCTAATATCATATAATACTATATATATACTAATATATATATACTATTATAATATATATATATATATATATATATACTATATCATATATTAATATACTATATATATATATAGATAGGGGAGAGAGAGAGTAAGAGATCATATCCATACCCGCAGCAGAAGTCAGTAGCTAACAAAGGTCTCTGGGAGTCGCCGCTGGGATATAGGTATATAGTCACTATATATACTATATATATACTATATAGTATATATAAATTAATATATATTATATATATAATATAGTATTATATAATAATATACGATAATATAATAATATATATATAAGATATATACATATATATAATATTATATACCATATAATATACAATATATATACTATATAATAGATATATTATATACTATATATATATATATATTGTCTAACAGCAATGCTGCTTGTCCGAGTTCGAGTCCTGCCGCCGACGCTAAATTTTTCTGTCTGTAATTGTGCAAATTTGCCGGCTACATGTCTGTTGTGCAGTCTGCGTTGCTGTCCAGCTTTGTTGGTTGCTCCTTTAACCCAGCAACACCAAAGCCAGGAATGCGTGTGTTGCCCGCGCAAAGGTTCCAACACACCATCTTTATGGATTTAAATAAGCACGCAGGTTCAAAGCAGTGGATATCGAGCAGTGAAGACTTGGTTTAAACTTTTCGATTTGCACTCCATTTTTAGGGCGAGCAGAATCGGGGACTAGTCGATGAGGACTTCCTGTACATTGTCTTACAGCGACGCTATTTTTTTTTCTCTCTCTCTCTCTCTCTCTCTCTCTATATATATATATAATATATATTATATAGTATATATACTATATATATATATATACTACTATACTATATCGTCATATATATATATATATAATATATACTATATATATATATTATATACTATATACTTATTATAGTAATAATATATATAATATAAAGTATATATATATATATACTAATATATATATATCAAGCGGCTGACTACAGAAGCATTCTTGTACGAATCGAGCTCTCTCCTCTCTCTTCTCTCTAATTCATGAGATACATATATAGATAATATATAGTATATATATACTATATACTATATATATAATATATAATCATACTATACATATATATATATATCATATACTACTATACTATATACTATATACTATTATATATAGTACTATTATATATTATATATATGTATAATATATAGTAATATTATAAAAGACTCACCCATTTATACATAAAAAATTGTAAACATTTGTTTCTTGCCTGTGCAACATCAAAATGTAACTAGATAATTTATAAACAAACATTTTTTAAGTTCGATATTGTAGTACACAATCTTACGCTATTCGATTGAGCACGAACAGTCAACTTTTTTAATGGATTGATAGTCAACTTTTTTAATGGATTGATAAATAGCATTATTTCGCGATGATTCTTACACGTTTTGTTTCAATTTACATATGCTTTTATATTTATTTACGTAATAAATATTTTCATTCATTATGACTAACTCGCAAAAAAATAAGAAAATTTTACCGCAATCATTATGAAATTGGTTAAAAGAACGATTTTGTCCGTATAATGTCTAACTCGTGCTAACGCGCTAGCCAGTACGAGTATAGGAATCTCTCTTATATATATATCGATATATATATACTCACCTAATATATATATATATATATTATATATATATATATATAGTATATATATATATAGTATATATTAACTATATATCACTATAATATATATATATGTAATATATAATATTATATACGATATATACATATATATCATATATATATAATACTAATAACTTTAATATATATATTAGTGACCTTACAGCCTACATCACCAGTTTCTCATATAATAGTATTGTAGAAGACTTCTAATGGATATTTTTTATTTTAGGGAATAATAAACAATTACAATTTGATTTGCTATAAAGAGAGCTTACTTTTTTTATTTTTTTGAGCTTCAATTTGGATTTATTTTTCAAGATTCATTTTCATTTTAATTTTTTTAAGTGTTTTATATACTTATATCTATATATATAATAGATAATATATATTATATATATAATATAATATAATACTATATAATTTATTATATATCATATTATATAATTTAATATATAATATTATAGTATATAATATTAAATACTATTATACTATATACTATAATAGATGGTCAGAATTTTTTAAATGCTCACAGTATACGTCGTAACTAGAGAACAGACGGGATGTGCAAAACCAAATTATATATTTGGAGATCAGCCGAAAATTCTAAGGATCGGAATTTACTCCTTTTTTTTTTTTTTTTTGCCTTTCATTTAAGAGATTAAAACGAAGATGCCATTTATGCTACTAACGCCGACGCGGCGACAGTTAAACGAATACCCAATGAGTTGTTGATGTACCAATTTCCTTTTTCTTAACTTAAGGGGAGACTTTAGGGTAAACCCGCCAAAGATGGCAGGAGTCGGAGCGTCTCTCGGGCCTCCCGGTGGCCGCCGCATGGGGGGACTAATCCCTTTGGTCTTTCAGATGTCGCGGGGTTCCTCGACCATCTCCTCAGCGGTATGAAACGTCCCCCCCTCTGTTCCCCGTGGCTCGAGCGACTTGCCTAAACTTTGTGAAATAAATTGTTTTGATTTTTTGGAAAATTTTAAGCGTCTTTTTTTTTTTTTTTTTTATCGTCGAAACATTTTAGAAAAAACAAACACAAAATTATTTCACCAAATTTAGGGGGCTCGAGCGACAGGGACAGAGAGCGCAGGCGGGACGGTTCATACCCGCTAGGCGGATATAGTCCCCCCGTCGCCACCGCGGAGCCGAGAGACCCCGACACCTGCCATCTTTGCGGTTTACCCTTGGGTATTCCTTTAGTATAAAAAAAAAAAAAACAATTACCTAACAAAAACACTTTGGTATTACTTTAACTGTCCCCCGGCGCTCCGCGTAAATGGTATTATTTAACAGTAGTATCTCGATGCAAATAAGAAACCACTAAAAACAAAGCAAAAAAAAAAAAGAAAAAAAAAAAAAAAGTTAAATCCCATCCTTAGAACTTTCGGCTGATTCAAATATAGAATTTGTTTTACTGTAGGACCTGCCGTTCTCTAGTTACATACTGCGGGAAGTTTAAAAGATACGGCTCTACTCTACGACTTTTTAGATCTACTAATTCTCTTATTATTCGCTAAAAATTAATCCATATACTATAATATACTAATATATAATATATTATAGTTATATATATTATCAGTATATATATTATACTATAGCTATATATATAGGATATATATCATATATATATAGTATATATATCATATATATACTATATATATATATTAGTAAAAATATTTACTATATACTCTTTATAAATATATTTACAATATATATAAAACAATAAAACTTTAGAAGGATAACTAAAATATTTATATTTATTTCGCACAATATGCTCTAATATTTTGAGATCGATAGTAGTATATATATATATATATATATATAGTCATCATATATAGTGTATAATAATAATACTATATATTATATATATGTATTTATTATATATAAGATATATAGTATTATATATATACTATACTAGTATATAAGTCTAGCATATATATACTTTATAAACTATATAATATATATACCTCCCTGCACTATATACTTACACATTTATATATGTGCAGACTTTTATATATATTAATAATATAAATATATAAGAGTATATAATACTATATATATATATATATATATTATATAATATATATATATTACAAACGACTTAAAAAAAATTAAATAAATGAAATTGAAAATAATATTCAATTTGAAGCTCAAAAAATAAAAAAGTAGCCTTTGTATAGCAAATCAAACATTTTTTCGTTAATTTTTCCTCTTACCACTAAAAGTACAAAAATCATTAGCCCAACCGTTCCCAATACTAAATTATTTTTGAGGACCAGGTTTGGTTAGGTCATATATATATTATATATATATATATATACTATATATATATAATACTATATCATATTACTATACTATATAATATAGACTATACCTATACTAATATATACTTATATATATATATATATATATATATATATATATATAATTCAATGATATGAACATTATTTTTTCACTATGTCTATACAACAATATACTCTATAGAATAGATCAAGAGCAGACTTCCTATACTCGTACTGCTCGCGCTTAGCACGAGTTAACATTATAGACACAATCGTTCTTTTACAAATTTCATAATGTTGCGGAAAATTTTCTTATTTTTTTTGCGCGAAAGTATTCAATGTATTGTAAATGTAAATTTACGTAATAAATATTAAAAGATATGTAAATGAAACAAAAAATGCTGTAAGAATCATCCTTGACGAGATAATGCTAATTTAGCCGTGTTTTTAAAAAAGTTTGACTGATCAATCATTAAAAAAGTCTGCACTGTTTCGTGCCTCAAATCGAATAGCGAAAGATTGTGTACGGTCAGAATTAGCTTAAAAAATTGTTTGTTTATATCTCATTAGTTAACATTTTGATGTTGCCACAGGCAGACAAGAAAGTTACCATTTTTTTGAGTGTGTATAAGGTGAGTCTTTTAATTAAGCTTATTGTGTTAATATATATATATATATATATATATAATATTAATATATATATATATATATATATATATTAAATAAGTATATATCCTTATATAGTATACTATATATATAGTTATATAGTATATAATATATAGTTATATTAATAATATATATATATATATATATAATATATATGTAGAGAGAGAGAGAGAGAGACGAGCCGATTCGTAAAAGTTACTGTAGTCGCCGCTGATTTATATCATATATATTATACTATATATATATATATATTATATATATATATATATATATATATATGATATATCATATAAGTATATATATAGTATATATATATAGTATATATATATACTATATATATTATATATTATATATTATATAGTCTTATAGTAGTTATTATATATATATATATTATAGAGAAGAGAGAGAGAGAGAGAGAGAGGAAAAAAAATCGCGTCGCTGTAAGACAATGTACAGGAGGCTCTACCACTAGTCCGATCTGCCTCCCCAAAAAGGAGTGCAAATCGGAAAAGTTTACAAGTCCTTCCTGCCTTCGATATGCACTGCCTTGAAAACTCGGTGCTTTATTTAAATCCAGTACAAATGGTGTTTGGAACCTTGTGCCGCGGCAACACAGGCATCCTGCTTTTAGGTGTTGCTGGTAAATGACAACCAACCAAAGTGAAGCAACGCAGACATTGGCAGCAAACAGACATTGTTGCGTCAAATTGCAAACAATAAGACAGAAAAAATTTCGCTCGCGGCAGGATTCGAACCTCGACAACAGCATTTGCTGTTAGGGACTAATATATACATATATATATATATATACTATATATATATACTATATATATAGTATATATATCATAGCTATAGTATAATATATATATATATATACTTATATATATATTATAGTATACTATATATATATACCTATATATATACTATATACTATATATACTATATATATATATATCATAATAATAGTATATACCCTCCTATATATATATATATATACTATATATATATCCTGTGATTTCAAGACTTGTTTACTTACTCTCTCTCTCTCTCTCTCTCTATATTATATATAGATACTTATATATTAGATATTATATATATACGTATATATTATATATATATAGTATACTATAACTATAACTATATATATACTATAGCTATATATATATATATAGTACTTATATATATTACTTCTATATTATATACCTATATTATATTATTATATATATATATTCTGGCCAAGCGCTTACTTTTCCGACCCAGGACTCATTTTTGATCTTCGAGTCACTCGAGTCGCCGTGAAGTCGCCCAATGGTCAATAGTTGAGTCGATTGACTCAGTGACGGCCTTTGGTAGAGTGTGCTCTTATTTTATTTTTATTTTTTTTAATTAAATTACCCTATTTTAATATATGAAAGTATCTCTGAATTACCTAGAATTAAAATATACAAACCGCCGTGTAATCGATGCTAAACAGAATGAAAACTAAACTATCATAATCTAGACTTAGAGCGCCAACCAAAGTCAACCCTAACATACCTTACAGCACAGCCTGTGAAGTCATAATGTATCATAAGTTGGTTCAATTCTTTAGATTTCACCTGTGACATCACGCTGATCTCATATACTTATTAATAATCTGTTATGATAGATAAGTGTATTCTGAGTACTTCATATCCCGTGAAGATCATGATCCGCTGCCTAACGTCACTCAACCGATATCTTCGACGATCAGATTGTAAACTCACTCCCTAGCTGCCCTGCAGAGCGCGTGAGTGTAACTGGTAAAGTCCATAATCCTTATCACCTACCTGCTGCATGTAACGGTATCCCGTAAAAACGCTCTACAGTTAAGTATATATATATAATACGATATAATAGTCCGTGTTCAATATATGTCCCTAACGCTATATATCTTAGATAATAATATATATCTCTCTCTCTCTCATATGATAAATCTAATAAATATATTATATTGCCTTAAAGATACCTTTCCATTATGGACTACATTATAGTCTCTGTCGTTAGAGACAATCATATTTACTAACCTATACTATATACTATACTATTATACTACATATATATATAATACTATATATTTATATATATATATAAATATATTATATATTCATATATATATCTATACTGCTATATAATAATATATATATTATTGATTTAAATATATATATATCTATATATATATATATCATATATATATATTATATATTATTATATACTAATATATTATAATATATTATAATATATTATATCTCATATATATATATATATACATATATAATTTCTATATATATATATATATATATAATATATATAGATATATACTATATATATATCATTATTATATATAATATATATATATATATATATATATTATATTATACTAATATATTATATATATTAATACTATATATATTAATATTATACTATAATGCATATCATATATATTTATTAAACTAGTACTACTATATATATAGTATAATTGAACTACTATATAATAGTAATATACTAAAAATATTATATATTATAATATATATTAATATATATATCTATATATACTAATATTATACAATATATTTACTAACTTAAATAATATATAATTAATAATATCTACCTATAATATATTTCTATTTATATACTTAATATATATATATATATATAATTATATAGATATTAGTATAGCATACTATAGTATAGTATATAGTATAGTAGAATACTACCTATATATATATATATAGTATATATATTATATATATATATATATATACTATTACTTAACTATCATATATATTATCATATATATATAGTATATATAATAATATTATCTATATATATACTCATATATATATATTATATATAATTTATATACTATATAGGTATCAATATATATATACTATATATTATTATAGTATATAAATATTACCTATATATATAATATGATATATATATTGTATATATTATACGATATATATGATAATATATATATATATAATTATAATATATACTTATATATATATATATATATATATATATATATATATATAATATCACTATATCATACTCCACTGTAGTAGATATCTTACTAGTGACTACACTACCTAATCTTGATTTATATATATAATAATATATTAATATATATGTTAGAGAATGAGTAAATCGATTCAAGTACTGACTCGACTTGAAGCGAGCAATTCTTACGGCGCACTCGAGTGGTCGAAAGTCAAAAATGGCTACATTCCGAAAAATAAAGTAACTTTGCAAATATACATATAATAATATATATATATCATACTAAATAGATATATATATATATATATATATATATATATATATATATTATATATAATATATATATATACTATGTTACTATACTACTATGCAATGATAATATATATATAGCCTCCAGATTAGGCGACGCACAAAGTTAAAAAAAAGCACACACATGCACACTTAAAAAGGAAGACATTTTTGGGAATCCACGAGCAAATCCTTCGAATACGAAAAGTCCTCAAAAAAAAAAAAAAAACACTGATAAATAAAGATAAAAATCGCAAAAAAAACTATGATATCTAATCAACTGATTTTTCACTTGATTTTTTGCTCCAAAAGAAATTATTATGGTTTGATTTTTTTTTTAGTTTGATTTTCGTCTTTTTATATAATATATCTATATATATATATATATATACTATAATATATATACAACTACTTATATATAATATATATATATTATATATTATATTATATAATATAATTACTATATATGATATATATATATATAAATATATAACTATAACTATCATATATATATATATATATACTATATATATATTATATATAATATATATTTAAGTGATTAAAATTCAGTTTCAGAAAATAAAAATATTAAAATATTATTATAGCAAGACTACTCTGATCCAAATTCCTACACTATTGTCAACAAAGGATCATGTTCAAACAGGTTTTGTTTCTTTTATCTCTGATGTAACATTTATCAATCTTACAAATAATATCAGGTATTAATCGACCCCTTATTCGCGTTGCCTGTTTCACTTGTGTCCATAGACAATAGCCCTATTTTACTATTTTGATTTACATAGATAGATTAAATAAATCATTTCAAAAATAATACTATATCGAACTTAAAAAAATGTTTGTTTACAATTTTAATTTCGGCGTGGCGCACGAATCATGAAAAAAGCCTTCCTGATTTTCCATTTGATTTTACATAGAATGAATAAATTTCAATAAATCACTTAAAAAATAATACTATATCGAACTTAAGAAAGGTTTGTTTACAAATTATATTTCGCGTGACGTCACGAATCTCAAAAAATCAAAAAAATCAAAAAATCAGGAACAAAAATTGATTTTTTTTCTCAAAAAATAAAAAAAAAAATCACCAACCCTGAAATAAACTGATAATTTGCATAAAATTTTCAAATTGGATCAAATCTCAAATTGTACACCTCTCGAATTGTGTTAGAAAGTCCTTGAATCTCTCATTTTTGTGAAACTTTTTAATTAGGCTATTTAATTAAGGTTATATAATTATGTTAGGTTAGGTTAGTATTAAATAGTAATACTGTAAAAAAAAATTAATAATACAAATAAATCTGTCAACAACTTTATTTCTGCCATCGCACATCCCCAAAAATTTATTTAAATTTTTTTTTATTATGTTAATTTTAATTTATTTTTGTACTTTTCATAACTAAAATTTTCTCGTGATACCAAAAAATGTATTCTATTTTAGTATCTATCATAGTTTTTTAACTATTTGCGTCGCCTAATCTAGAGGCTGATTTACTATAAATACTATATATACGGCGTATATATAGCCTATATATATTATATTATATATTATATATATATATATATTATATATTAGATATATATAGGTATAGGCATATATAATACTACTATATATACTATATATAATATATATAGATAATATTATATATTATATAGTAGAGAGAGAGAGCGCGATGAGAGCAGAGGAGAGAGAGAGAGAGATTCTAAATTCTTTCACAACATTTCGCAAATTTATTCGTACGTATTCACGGGAAGTGAGCGAAAACTTTCGTACCCGTGATAGAAAATTTTTCGTATCTTTCGAGCGTTATAGCAAGATATAGATGCCTGCCTAGGCCCAATATATTTAAGGAAAAATCGAAAAAATCTATCTTTGGGCCCAAGATTAAAAATTTTGCTCTGAGAACAGAGTAGCGACAAAAATTTCTAAATGAACATTTTAATTATTATAATTGCTCATTGCTAATGTAGTTGTTTTCTTCAATCTCATTTCTTCATTTATTTCTTTGTCACTTTTCAATATAAATTTTTAAAATTAGCGTTATTTTTAAGTTAATTTATATTATTAAAAAGACTCAAAAATGTATAGGAGCTACCTACCCTGCCTACAATATGTATACGTCAGCCTAGGGGGGTCTGCACCTGCTGAACGTGCCCTATATACTACTATATATATATATATATCAGTATAATAATATACGTATATATATATATATATTATATATATATATATATCATAATATATATATTAATATATACCCTATATATATTATATATATTATATATATTACGATAATATATATATATATATATATATATATATAATATATATATTATTAACAATATATAAATACTATATATATATATATATTAAGTAATTATTAGTATATACTATATATACTAATACTATATATATACTAGTTATATATATAGGCATATATATATAAAATATATATATATATATTATATATATATATATATATATACTATAATACTATATATATATATATATAGATATTTATTATATATATATATATATATATATTACTTATATATATACTATATATAGGTATATAATATATATATATATATATATATAATCCTATATATATATCATATAATATTATATATATTATATCTATATATATATATATATATACTATATATATATAGTATATACTATATTATATATATAAATATATATATATATATAATATATATTATATATATATATCGTTTAAAATAACCTTAAAATAGTCTCCCTTATAAAGTGAACGTAACAATTTTATAGGCTAAATTCAGGAATTTGATTTAAAAAATTTTAAATTATTGTTTTTTTTAATGTGCATTAAGAACAAATAAAAAGAACAAATTAAAAAAACGAGTGTATTTATACGGTATATATATATATATATTATATGTATATATATATATGATAATAATAATATATCATATATATATATATAAATATATAATATATATACATATATATTATACATACTATATAGTATATACTATATATATATATATATATAGTAGATATAGTATATATGGAAAGAGAGAGAGGATGAGTGCAAAGGGGGAAAATTCTTATATAGCTATATAATACTATATATATTATATATATATATATAATATATATATTATATATATTATAATATATTTATTATATACATATATATATATAATATATATATAATACTATATATATAATATATATAAAATACTATATATATTATATATATATATATATATATAAAGTTTTTTTTTAATGAAAAATAATAATAATGAGAAAAAACGAGGGATTTTCTAGCTTTTTTTTTTATTTTGCTTTTGTATTTTTATAAAAAAAAATTATAATTTTTATAAAATAATTTATGCTGTTTTTTTTATTATTATCATTTAGAGCAAATTTCATTACTAATAGTCTTGAGAATTAATTTTTTTCTCCTGTAATTTCAATGCATAAATAACTGGTTTTAAATGTTTAAAATTATAGAGTATCTTTCTATTTTTTTTTTATTTTTTTTTTTTTTAATATTTTAAAATCTTTAATTTCGAGTCTGGAAAAAAAATTTTCCAAACCATTTTTTATATTTTGATAATAAATTTTTTTAAAAATTTTTCTTGTTGGAAAAAAAAAAAAAAATTACTTATTTAAAAAAAAAGAAAAAGGAATTTTTTTTGCCATTTTACGTTTGGAAAAAACAAAAAAACAAAAAAACCCTCTGGTACGCCTGAACCATTAATTAAATCAGTCATTTATAAAATAAAGTTATGAGGAACAAAACTATTTCAACGCTTATTAATTAAGAAATTGGCTCTAAATAATAATAATAAAAAAAAAAACATTAAAATAGTTAACTAATATGCTATTATGTAAAAACACACAAAGAGAAAGAAGGAAAAAAAAACAGCAAAATAAGTTAAAAAAAAAAAAAAAGTCCCAAATCCGCCATTTTTCTTCTCTCTCTCTCTCTCTTCTCTCTCTCGTCTACTATATACTTAATAGTAACATATATTATAGATATCATATATACTATATATATATATATTAGATATTATATATATAATATAATATATAATATATTATATAGTATATAATATATATATATACTATATATTATTATACTATATATTTAAAAATTATAGATATATACTACTATATTATATATATATTAAACGTTATATAATGTATATATATATAGAATATATTACTATATATCATATATATATACTAGATATATAAATATATTAAATTTATATTACAATATATACATATATATATAGTATGTATATATATACATATATATAATATATATATATAGTATTATATATATATATATTATATATATATATACTATTTATCAATATATATAGTATAATATATATATATATACTATTATAATAGTATTATTAATTTCGCTCCCTCCAGCGGAAGTGTTATAGCCTATCTTCTTATATATATATATATATATATATATATATATATATGATATATATACATAAATATGTATATATAGCTATACTATATATTTATTACTATAATACAATAAAAACTAGGTAAAAATAATGTTTTATGAACACCTTTTATATCACCTATATAGATTATAATACTTTACTGATATATATATAGTATTATATATATATTATATATATATATATCATATATATATACATAGATATTGCGACATGTATCTGAGTCCATACTATTTAACTAAAGCAAATTAAAAAGTTAAAAGTTAATAATGATAGACATTCTATAACCTGGAGTTACGCACACCGTCTGTACGCCTACATCACTATTGCGAGTCAACATCATGGCGCGACACTTTCGCACGTCCGCTGATTCTAGAAAGATCGAGTAGCGACATGGGTCGAAAATCCATGAATTCCTTTAAATCACCAGCCTACGCCTTCGTCGAAACGTCCGGTTTCTTGTGCTCTAATTTTCAAAAGTCCACCATGCAAATGAGGAGTCGACAATCCTAATCGCATATCTGTTTCGATGGATGACCAAATTCGCACTCTAGTTATCCATCCAAAAAGTTCTAAGCTTAAACTCGAAGCAAAGATCAGTCGTGGCTAAAATGAAGACCATGCCTCAAAAATACATCAGTTCCATGTTCGCTATCTCTATACTGTATGGTATTTATATATGTGACCACTAAGTTTCATCAATCATTCCTCTATCATACATGGAGTACTTTATATAACTCACTATCGTCTATGTGAGAAACAGCCCATCATGCCTTTACCCAATTCCCCATTCACGCTTCTTTTACTAATAGCAATAAAAACAGGTAAAAATAATGTTTTATACACCTTTTCATCTTCGCACTAACCTTGTCAAGTTGCATGTGATTAGTATACACGATCGCTGGATCTACTCTCTGTCTTTTTTATCTTTTTATTCATTTTTGTCCAGGAACTATCTACTCTATTAAAGATACAATACTCAATCAGTCCACATAGCATCTCTATCTTTTAAGTTTAGAAGTATTCTTTACCAACACTTCTTGAGCATGACTAGTCTTCTCTAACGTTCACCCCCTTTTCATTCGTTGTATGTTATTAAAATCAAACTTGGCGATGCAAAATGAGCTTACTCACCAACATATAGTTTAACATGACTTCCAAATTACACACGTCCCATCAAAATTTAAACGAGTCCTTCAATCATTAAGATAAAGATGCAATGATTCTTGCTAACAACCACACCCATATCCTACTACCTCCTCTGACCTAGCGCTGATAATCTATCTTTCACTACAGATCGCGGCTGCTACTCAGAATCCTAACCTTCGACCTCTCATTACTTGCCACGCATTCACTCAACCTGATATAGCAAATCAAGGCGATGATCATTTACTTGCGCTGCGATATTACACTCAACCTACATTTACAAAACAACGAGTTCAACTATTACATGGTGCACAACTATGTGTCAAAAACTGTTTGCAAAAACAATTCTATGTGTAATCATCATTACTCAGGATAGATATCACATCTCTTTATTCCCGCGCCGCATAGCCACATCCTATAGCTTACTTCTTTTAAAGTCCTCTATGTTAATAACACCGCGATCACCTATGACTAAAGCCACTTACACAATAGAGCATAACGGCTTTTATCATACATATATATTATATTATCATAAGTACTCCTGTCCTATTATGATAATAATTCCTATCTATCTTTACCGCTTGTCACTAACTACACTGTATATAGCTATACTTACCTCATTACTCTGACTAGGACTCTAAGTCAGTTACTTATATTATAATATATATATACTATATATATTATATACATTATATATATATTTATATCATATATATATAATTCATCATATACTATATAGTACTATCTACCTTATACTGATACTATACATACCTCAATATTCAACAGTATACGACACACAGCCATCCAGTCAATAATATAATTAACCCTCAATCACTTACCATTAACATCCAATACTTACTAGACTCGATATAGCATAAATACGTAATAATATACTTATAAATATATATATATAATATATACATATATATAATATATATATAATATATATAAATAATTATAATCATTAATATATTGTATAATATATACCGTTATATATATAATTTACAGGGCCGACTCGTTGTATAGGAGCGATAGTGGAGCGACCCGCTCCTCCTTTTTTTTTTGAGGAATTAGCAAGTTTTGGTGACAGTAAAAAGCCACATGGCCCTATCGAGACTGTCCCAAATAAACCCACTTACCCAAACAATGCTCAGGCAATCATCCACTCACCCACCCTAATCGGTGCGCTCTCGTCGAATTGTCATCGTGACTACCTCTGTACACCTACACACATCCACCAATTGGCTGTAGCTCTCAACACTACTTAATGATCCAATAAAATAAATGATGTAATACCTCACTAAACATTCCAACATGCATTAATACACTTACGTGCTTCTTATCGCTGCCACACATGACCCAGCGTGAGAGTGAGAACCTACGCTATAGATCTGAAACACCACGCCTAATTGCGGCTCTCGTTGCTACAATACTAACAGTATGTATCTGATATACCCAACCCAATCCATATAACGACATCTACACCGTTCTTAAATGTTGCAATTCGATCACCACTCAACAACCTCCTCTGGGCAGACTATTCCAAAATTTTAACAACCCTATTACTAATGCATTTGCTTCTTATAGCAAGATGACATGCTTTCTTCTTAATTTTCTTATTATGCCCCTCTGGTCACCTGTCCGTGCTACTTTGAAAAATTTATTGGTCTGTATGTTATCAATAGAGTAAATATTTTGTAGGACTTCTTGTATCATGTCCTCTGAGAAATAAATCGCCTTTCTACAGAAAACATTCCTAAACTCCTTCAAGCCTCTCCTCATAGTTATAATCTTCAAAACCAGAAATCATTCCTTGCTTGCTCTATCGTTGCACTCTCCTCTAGCATAATCTAAGCTTTCTTTAAATACACGGTGCGAGCCCAAACTTGTGCGCACAATACTACTAATACGTCTGCTCTATCGCACTTACCTAACAATAGCTCTATACAGTGCTCTCCTTGAATTACTTCCTGCTCTTGTAAACAATCAATTTCGCATTTTATATATTGCACCCCAGCCGATCTTATATAGCGCTTTATTACTAGCTTCCCAACATTGTATTTAGCTATTTTTCAAATTACTGCTTATAATCACACCTAAATTCTTTTTCTTGGTCCCACAGACTAAAGAAAATCACCAGCTTTTCATATTAGTAGCTTAAAAAAAAAAAAATAACTTTTAAAAAAATTCCTTAGCGTAATAACCTAGCCCCTAGGTGAAGAACCTTACACTTTGACTATGGATGTTAAAAATTCATTTTGCCACTTATCTGCCCACCCCAACGACAGGTTTACAAGATCATTTGATATCTTGATGCATCGCTTCACTATTCCTAACTGACGTGTGGCCACTTTAGTATCATCGGCAAACTTAGAAAGCCTTGCCATTTTAAGTCCCTTACCCTCGTTCCTAAGATCACGTTGTATATATATGAGGAACAATAGTGGTCTTGGCACTGAACCCTGTGGGACATTACTGGCATTTATAACACCTAATTAACACACCATGTTTCAATTAATGATAAATAATTGAATGCAAAATTTTATAAACTGTTTTGTAATAAGGAAGAAACGTACGATGGTTTCATCTGAATAAGAAGAAATCGTAAAAACATACACTCGTATCATTTGTATGTAGTTATTTTGAATTTCTATTATAAAAAAAGCGTGAGAGCGAGCGAAATCGTTTTCGCTCCAATCTTACTCCTTATAGTTATGTAAAAATCATACGCCCTCATGCAGTGATACACAATCAGAAATATACTAGTTTGGAGCGATTAGCGTGTTCGCCTGGTAAATTGTCGTACAGTTATTACTATTAATAAAGTTTTATATATTATTTTATTCATTCATTATTGTGATTATTGTTATCGTTTTTAAAATTAAATTTCGATTATTATTACCATTATCTGTATATATAGACTTATAACTATCTTATAATATATATATATATATATATATAGTATATCATAGTATTAATTAATATATACTATTATATATATATAATATATATATATATATATAGTACGTATATATAATATTATAGTAATATAATAATTATCACGCTAATATATATAGTATATATACTATATATTATGATATATGATATAATATATATACGTATATATATTCTATACTAGTTAACTATAGTATTATAACTTATTCCAGAAGTTGGCAGTGTGCTTTAGAACAATATCACTAATTTCAACCTTTTTTACACAATCTCCTCAGAGATGCTTCTTTATTAGATGAAAATTATTGGGACGGCTTTATAAAGACTGGTTAAAACAAAATGGATCTTTAACATCCGAACTCGTAAACATGGTTTTTGTAATGCAGCCATTGTTAGAGTCGAGCTTTGAAAAAAACTTCCGAAGCGAAAGCAAACAACAGTAGAACACGAGAGCTAGAGGTTTGCAAAGTATTATTGAACTGATCCTACTTTGTGTATTTTGGCCACACGTTTTTCGCAATTAACTGAATGCAACACGTAGATGTTTCATGTAACTTAACAATTCACATCAGGAAAATCCAGACGTAATTTCATTTCGAAAACAAGCTGTCGAGCCCGTGAAACACAATCTAGAACTAGTTTAGATTAGAAACAGTATTGCCCACCATAATTGAGGGAACGTATAATGTTTGTGAGGTAGAAGAAGATCGTTCAATGCTTCCAATTACTACGAATTAAAAAAAGCTACTGAGTATTGAGTTGCATTTAAAAGACTAACTGTTTACCCATTTTTATTAACATCTTGAGACTCAAATCTGAACTTGAAGTTACATATTGTTGAGAAGATTTTTATTCTCGAAAGGAGCTCTTGATTTTTATAAGTACATTATTGAAAATGGAGAACCAGATCAGACTCGTTTGAAAACATTAAAGTTGCAAAAAAATTTATAACTATCCACTAATGCCAATGCATCTGTGAAGCTTCCTGCGAAAGATGCTTTTCTACGAGTTATATAAAAAGGAATTTATACCACTTATTATCATTCCCGAATACCAATGCGACAAGCTTGTATCATAGACTGACTATGCCCTTCGTTGATGCGAACTTGAACAATCTCGACAAGATATAGTTGTCCTCAATTGTTTGTTTGACATCTTGTGACTGCAGCTTCATCATATGCGCAAGTCCAAAAAGCGAGAAGATCGACTTCAGATACAATAATTTCAAAGATTTACAACGCCTAATATCAAAGTATAGCAGCCAATTACGATATTTTTCATATCTCTATTTCATATCATTCGGTACTTAGTAACTTCTCCTTAGTATTGTCACCGTCGTGTAATATTCTTCACGCTTACCACTCACACGACGTACACTAGAGTAGCCTGATCCTAGTGCGTCTATCTCAAATGCGGATATATAACTTATTATATACGTTATTATAATAGAATACCTAATTATGTACAGCGTGCTCTGAGACGTACGTCTACATTAACTTATCTCCGCTTCGCTACTATTATACATCCTCCCAGCTTTTACTCCTCTATCACCTAGGATATCAGACCGTATATATATGGCGTCTACGTACTGGATTACGCTAATGTGCATTATATTTGTTAATTAGCGATACATATATTATAGTACTATATATATTTTAACGTATACGTATACCATATTAATAATATATACCTATATGAGTATATATATAATATATAGATCAGCTAGCATATTCATATATATCTATACATCTCTAATACTATATAGGTTTATATACATATATATATAATACCAAATCAATAATATCTTGGCAGTCTCAACGGGCAAAATCTTCATCAAAACACTGGAATAGCTTATATACGTATATATTATAGTCCTATCACATTGACTACAGCGATATCAGTATATACAGTATCTGTGATATTTAATATATCAATACTATCATAGACTACGTATATATACCATACTATATATCGTGTCAAGCTTATTATCTAGTTACATTACACTATAATCGTTGGCCTATATAACTATATATATATATATATCATATATTTCGTCTATAACTAATAATCATATTCCATATACTCAGTTCACGCTATATATACCACTATATATATATCAGTATATAAAATAATACTCTACTATATATATCGCCTACTAATATATATATTATATATTATAATTATATTAGTTAATCTTAATATACTCTAAGATATATATATACTAAACTAATTATAAGTTTATATAATATTATTTATATATACTTCATAGAGATATATACAGTATATATATTAGATATTGTGAAAATCGCACCCCATCCATTTCTACCACGAGTCGCCAAAGAAATTATATATATAATAATATATAATCTATAATATATATATATTACTATATATAAATATATATATTATATATACACTTTCTATACTAATAATAGTATATATAATATAGTATATATACGTATATATATATATACTATATAGGCCCTGTTTATGTTAAGTAGCCTTTGTTGTGATTTTTTTTTTTTTTTCTTTATTGATCGATTGAACATATTGCCTAGTACTATGATACTACACAATGCTAATTATCAGTGTGCATTGACATGATTCAAAAGTTTGAACAAAATATATTTTAAATAATTATTTTAAAATCACATTTTTATCAATAAATTTTAAAAAATGTAAATATCTCGAACACAGCTACGACACTCTATAGAAAAACCAATTGAGTATTTGAAATCAGCGTATAAGCTTATTATAAAAAATGTAAAAAAAAAAAAAAAATTTCATAAATTGAAATATCTCGAGACAAAGTAACGCAGGATACAGAAAAAACCAATTTATTATTTGGACATCAAGCGCGTGTAAAAACCTATACGTGAATGTAAAAAAACCAACAATCTCTTACCGACCACCCAGGCGCTCCCGAGCCGTCACGAGCGCGGGACAGACGGAGGGGTGCGGACGTTTTCCATTACCCGTTAGGGGAGGGGCGGAGGAACCCCGCGGACACCCAAATACAAAGAGCTCGGGCGTACCGGAGACCCTCCCTCCGGATGGGCGCCCGGAAAAGTAGTCCTAGCCCTGTCTTCCCCTCGTCTACAGGCCCGGAGAGAACCCCACTCCTGCCATCTTTGCGGTTTACCTTGGGTATTCCTTTTAGTTAAAAAAAAATATATATTAACTGACGGAGTCACGTAAAACGTACACTGTGCCTATATATTTACATCATGTCCGTCACCCCCCTTAACAATCGTGACTGTTACGGATCATCTGATACTAGACAAATAACTATATTAAAAAAAAAAAAAAAGAACTAACGGAAGTCGTAAAACAGTAACAGGTCATCTATTCTAGTACTCATAAGTACTATAGTATAACTTATATATCATATGATATATACGATAACACTAATTATTATATATTAGATATAATTAGTCCATCGTTTGAATTATCGTATATATTATAACGTATCATATATAACGTATCATATATAACGTATAACGTATCGACTACAAATCGCTTATATATATTATCATATATAAAAGTTTACACATTTTTTTTAAACTATCACAATCACGGATGGCACGAAAAAAATCAAATGAAAAAAAATCAAATAATTTTTTTATAAAAAAAAAAAACATTATTTTTTTTTTTTTTATAGATTTATTTTATTTTTTCGTTACTAAGAAGTAATATGTTTAGCTTCAATAGGAAATAAAAATTAGAAATAATAGACTATCCTAATATATATACGAAGTTTTTCAAATTATATTTTTTTCAATTTTCAACAACAGCTATTGGCATTGAACAGTAAGTCGTGTAACAATCTTTATGTGCTTCCATTTGATGTCACGTTAAACCTAATTAGGCCCTATTTCTAAGATTTTGAACCTAGAGGTAGGGCCTAGGGTTTAAAAAATTGAAAATTAATGCCAGTAACAGTGCACTAATTACCTATATATATATATACTAGTATATAATATATATATATACTGTATACATATACATAACTATATAGTATAGTATATATATAAGCTATATATGACTCATATATACTATATATAGTATATATATATTATATTAACTATATAGTAATAATATATACTATATGATATATATAATATATAGTAATATATTGTTTTGTGTTAAAATGTCCGTATCAACTAGCTTGGAGGTTATCTTTATTAATCTTTATAGCATAACCGAATGCTAAAAACTCTAAAGTAAACCACAAAGTTTGTTTATTTTCACAGTTTATAGATAGCCCTTCCTGATTTTCCATTTTGACTTATATAGAATGAATAAATCACTTAACAAATATTAATACTTTATTAACTTAAACATAAAGTTTGTTCTTACAAATTTTAATTTTGGCGTGACGTCACGAATCTGAAAAAAATAAAAAAAATAAAAAAAAAATCCACATTTGATTTTTTTCTACAAAAAATCAAAAACATCTACCAGCCACACACAACACACACGAAGCTATTAATATAATTAACCTACTACATACTATAGTACCTTACCTACCTATACTATACCGTACGTATACCATATGACCCTCGCCATTATTTAAACTGTTTACTTTCTTTGAATAATCGGTACTAATATAATATAGTATATATATATATACATATATACTTCAAAAAATATATATATATCACTATATATATATATTATATATGTACATAATAATAATATATATATCATATGATACACTTTATCATCTAGCTAATAGCTTATATGTTATACGAATATACGCTAGGTAGTACTATCATATATATTAAATACTACCGTATATAGATCAATCTACTTATTTAAACTATCCTACTATACGTACCTATAACTATATATACTACATATCTACTATAGTACTATTATACTATACTAGAATGGTATATACCCATCTTTTCACGCTTCTTATTACTAATCAGCTAATAAAAACTATACGCTTAGTCCCCTATATCATATAGTATGCCTCTTATACGTATATCTACTATATATGCGCCTTCATAGTTCGCTTTCAAGCTATTTTTCCTATTTTTTAAATTCATTTCAATTATATTTTTACCGAATTTATTTTGATTTTTAAAGTGCGCGCAGAATGGAGAGAACTCAGTCTTTTCGGCAAGATCTTCGTTTTGAAGAAATTTTTGTTAAGTCGAAAAACGACGAAATCATTTTTTTTTTTTTTTCAATTGAAGCGATTTCAAATTGCATTCAGATTGGAAATGTTGACTGGGTTGACGTTCTTTTTTTGTTACTTCTTCTATCAAATGTTGCAAAAACATCCCAGTGATGTTTATTTAAAATAATAACTTAATTTAAAATTATTTACAGCATAAACTTACAACAAATTCACTCACGAATATTAACTAAATTATTCAAAGGATATAATGTTTAAAACATAATTTTTTTTTAATGATATTTTACAGTATATATTTGCTCACCATTATTTACAACATAATTTAACTCACAAAATAGGTAATAAGAATACTTGAGAAATTTTATAATGTTGAAAACAAAATTTTGCTCACAAATGTTACACAAAAACACTAAATAAAATTTTATTTCTATTTTTTTTATAAAAAAATAAAAAAAATCTTTTTGTTCATGAACATAGATCCCTAATTTTAAATATGAACATCTATGATAAATTTTATTCATTAATACGATTCATTAACCTATGATTAATTTTATTCATTAATAATATAAATCATTAATCTATGGTAAATTTTATTCATTAATATAAATCTTTAATCTATGGTTTATTTTATTCATTAATATAAATCATTAATCTATGATTAATATTTTATTCATTGTTATAAATCATTAATCTATGATTAAATTTATTCATTAATATGAATCATTGACCTATGATTAATTTTATTCATTAACCTAAATCATTAATCTATGATTAATTTGATTTATTAACATATAAATCATTAATCTAGGATTAATTTTATTCATTAGTATGATTCATTGAATATGAAGATTATCTTCGCATGGCTCTCAAGGCTGGGAACCCTCTTTTGCCATTTTACTCCTCTCACATGAAATGGGTTGGGATAGGCCTAGCAAGCCACCAACCGTCATCAATTGCTCAAGAAACTCATGTCTTACCTTGAGACCCTTTGGAGCCTTCTGATCATAGACTGCGCGACGTTGACCGACGGCTCTGGAGGAGCTTCGTTAAAGACAGCTGACAGGTGCAAACACCTACAGGAGGTTGGTGAGAAAGAAAGTATGATTCATTAACTTGTGATTAATTTTATTCATTATTATGAATCATTAACCTATGACTGATTTTGTTCATTAATATAATTATTAACCTATGATTAATTTTTATCATTAATATAAATAGTTCATCTATGATTAAATTTATTTATTAATAGAAATCGTTAATCAATGATTAATATTATACTCAATTATTAGTCATATAATAAAATTCCTAATTTCTACTTTTTATTATTATTATGTTCTTGTAATTTGTTATATTGAAGTGTTTTAATTAAATATTCGCATTTTCTCTTGTCTACACAATGTGTAAAGTGAAATGTTGGACTTAAATGCATTTTTATGTTCACGTTTCAGATTCTCTGGCCTCTCTCTCTCTCTCCTCTCTCTCTCTCTACTCATCTCTCATACTCTCGTCTCTCTCTCTCTCTCTTCGTCTCTCTCTCTCTCTCTCTTCTCTCTCTCTCTCTCTCTCTTCCTCTCTCTCTCTCTCTCTCTCTCTCTTCCAACTCATCTTCTTTTTCCCTTTTGGTCAGATTTAATAAATCATAAATATTTATAGGAGTTCCAAGCTGTTATTAGTCATAAAATAAAATTCCTAATTTTACTTGTGACTAAAGTATAACTAATTAAAAGCAATTAAAAATCATTCATTTTAATTATAATAATAATAAAGTATAATAATAAATAATAATAATAATAAATCATTCATAATAATAATAATAAAATACTAATAATACTCATAATATTAATAATTAAATAATAATAATACTACTATAATAAATACGATTAATATATTCATTAATATAAAACCCAAATTTTAGTCATAAAATAAATTAATAATTAAATAAAAATAAATAACTAATGTTGCTTATGGGGGAACGAATAGTTTCAGCCATTTAATATCGGGTGCCTGTTGCCAATAATTAGAAAAACTATGTTAAAGCAATTAATTATAATAAGGCCGCATATATTAATTATAACATTAATTCGCTGTAGAACAACCTAATGAAGGGTTATAAATGTGAGCAGCCCGGCTTATTTTCTGGGATTAAAACCAAATGCGCTATGACATAGATCGAATATTTTAGGCGAAGATTAGTCCACTCACCTATGCCCGGGCCTTAAAGGTATGAGGAGTTGGCCCCCGTCAGAATATTTTCCCAGTCAGATAGGATGAATTTTCGTTTTCTAGCTAAGTCCCGCGTCATAAGGGAATTCTGATACGCACCCACCTCGGAGTGTAGTTGTTTGTTCTCAAAGCTTGCTGGCGTCTGCGACAATTATGTTCAATAGAAGAGGAAATCATTATTGCAGGCTCCATTTATGGCTTATTAAAAGATGTGATGACCTTACTGTTAATGGTGGAAGGATATCATGAAATTTGCATAGACAAATTGAATAGCTGGGATGGTGGGCTTGCTAGTTCGAGGCCCTGGGATATTACACGACTTATTTTTATATTTGTGCCACAAATGATTTAAATGGTATGTATGCAAATATTTAACGGGCCCAGCCTCATCTGAAAGACAGTTTAGAAGAGATGAAGATACAACAATACTATCATTGTTAGATTCGAAGATGATATTTTTAGAATTCAACTACTTACCACAAGAAATGCATAATTAGCATAGAATATTTTGCAAATAAGACCTTTTATGTTCTATTGAAAAAAAGCTTGTCATAGGATAACACCTATTAACTTGAGGGACGAAACTCGGGTTGTACATTAGATCTTCGGCTTGTGGTGCAAATTTGTTTGAACACGGAATCAATTCATCGTTTATACTAGGTAATATATTATTTTAATTTTTAATAATAATAATAATAATAATAATAATCCAATCAATCCTAAAAATATCAATAATAATAATAATAATAATAAATAATAAATAATAATATAATGCCTAAATAGATAAAATAATAATAATATATAATAATAATAATTATAATATATAAATAATTAAACTTATTGAATAAGTGAATAGTTTTTCATGATAGTATAATCAATAATAATAATAATTATAATAATAAATAATAATAATAATAATAATAAATAATAAAATTAATAATAATAATATAATAATAATAATAATAATAATTTAAATAATAATATAATAATACATAATAATAATAATAATAATAATAAATATATAATAATAAAATACATAATAATAATAATAATAATAATGAATAATAATAATAATAATAATAATAATAATAATTATTCTTTCACATTAAAATGACTATTAGTATGCGGTAGAGCACAACTAGCCGTTTTGAAAGTTGTAAAGAAGTAAGCAAAATAATCAATTAACGAAATCAAATAATATATCAATTTCCAGAATGAAAAGCTGTCAGAAAAAGACTAAGTTGCCAGATGAGATAAGTAGCCAGATTAAAATAAGAGCCAAAGATAGGATAAGCTAGCCCAGAGATAGATATGTAGCCAGATAAAAACAAACGAGTTTAATTAAATTCTTCTAATTAAAACCTCGTGGAAATAATTTAAAGAAAAATAGGAGCATGGATTAATTCTCACAGCTTTGCCCTATCCCAGCGAGTGGAGCCGTTTTAGAAAGGTCCCATCTACAAGCGAATCGAAACCGGTTACTGTTCACTTAGCTGTAGCAATCTTAAAAAGTAATTCTACAAAGTACCCCTTTTTTCTTCTAAAGGATATTAATAACATTAAGAACACAAAATAAAAAAATAATATAATAATAAAAAAATTAAGAAAAAAGTAGAGCATTGAAACAAAACGATTGTAATTAAAATTAGGCAAAAACATATGTCTTCCCACCCCTTTCCCCTACACCCCTTCCATTGTTTTTTTTTTTTTTATTTTTTGTTAATAACGATTTAAACATAAATTCTAGGACAATATCTACTTCTTTTATTTTCGTCTTGAAAGAAGCAGAAGAAATGCTTTTAAAGAATTAAAGAACAATTGTTTTTACTCTTTAAACCCAGTTTGTGTTTCATTTATTTTTAAAGAAAAAATTAAAGCAAATACAAGTCAATTTCTAAGAGGAAGAAAAATGTGTTAGAAATATTGCAAGTAAGATCTTAAGTTGTATTTAACACCACTATATTGTGTTAAAAGGACTCATTAACCCATATATATACTATATATATATACTATATATATATAGTATATATATAAATATATATTATATAATAGCATATATATATATATATATATATATATATATATATATATATACTATATATTACTTAGATATAGTATATATATATATATATTATATATGATATATAGATATATATGATATATATATATATTATTAATATATATATATAATATATATATATATATATATTAATATACTATATAAAATATGATAGATATATATATACTATATATTATATTATATATATACTATATATATATATACTATATATAGAACTAAATATATATATATATATATACCTTATATTTAATATATATATATATATATATATATAGTATATATATATATTATATATATATATATATATATATATATATATATATAGTATATTATCTTATACATATATAGTATATTCATATTTCAATTTAACGGAAAAAAATCCTGTCAATTTAATATATAACATCTTTTAAATCAATCCCAGATAGGCTTCCCTCTGCAGGAGGGAACGAATTTTAGCGTCATGTCCCATGACATAAAAATAAATGACTGTAAGTATATAATTTCTTGGCCAACATATAATGATAAAGTAAAACCCATTACCTGTTATATTTCTAGGAATTTCAAAAGATCGATTAATTTATTTTAAAATTTATACTTATAGGAATCCGGCTCGGTAACAGTTGACCACAAATTGTGACCTTACTAGCAATCTTTGACTTTGACGTTCACTAATTTTTATTTGATTATATAATCGAAGTTGAATTTACAAAATTAGCAAGAATATCAAATAGGTATGAAATATCTGGAATATTACTTGATGAATGATGTATCAGCATAAAAAATACACGTAACAGTGTGAAAAGGAAAATTGAAATTAAAATGTTCTATGGGCTAACTATTTTAAATGATATTAATTCTGAAATATCTTAACAATACAGAATTCGATGTTGTATGTAAATAAAATTCATAAGCATCGCGTATTTCAATTGTAAAGTAGTCATGCGAAGTAGTTTGATAAAAATTAAATTATAGCGACCGCGACTATCACATATTTTGTACGCGATATGGAATGAAGTAGTTCCTTCGATTTCAGTTATTATTTTATTAATTAAATTAAGAGGTCGCAGTAAGTAGGGCCACATTCCGAAAAATGACCTTGAGCCTTTTTATACCTTGTCTGAACCGCCAGGGAACCTTACCTGACGGCATTTTTGAGCCTTGACCTTATTTACCTGCCCCTTGACTTTTCATGACCCGCCCACGTTGTTTCCTGAGGGTGATTTACCTGGCCCTTGCACCTTTTTTGGCCTGACCTTGACTTGACTTGACCTTTTTTGTCAACCCTAATTTTCTTGGCAAACCCTAATTTTTTTCAGCCACCCTAATCCCTTTAGCCAGCCCTTTTCGCGGAAGAAAGCGGTGCGCCAGAGATGGAAGGGCGAAGACCTCCAGCGTACGTATTGCCCCCCCCGTATGTTTACCCCCATCCTAATTTTGTTTCGACCTTCTGCGTCAATTTTTTTGCCCACCAGGTAAATTTTCTGATATGTTTCTTTAGGCTTAGCCTTTGGGATGTCAGGTTACCCTTGTTTGAACCATGATAAAATTTCGACCAGAAACCCTTTGGTGTTCTTCCATGGGGTCAATTGTGCGCCCCCAGGTAATTAGCTACCCGTTGGTCTTCCATGGGTCATTTTTTGCGCACGGTAAATTTTTTACCCCACTCGTGGCCCACCCGTCACATGTTTCGTTCCTAACTTTGTACGCATGTATGGACCTACCCTAACTTGAACACCTACACACGTGCGCGGGCGCACACACACACACACACACACACCACCACACACACACACAACCACCACCACCACACTTTAACACTATTACAGACATCTCAGAACTTACATGTAGAACCAGCTTATACACACAATTCACTTATGACACTTACATTTACCTAGACACTTACATATACTTTATTACTTCACGTTACAAACACACGACCAAACTCCTTGGGTACTCCAAGGGTCAATCTCTTGAACTCCCACACGTGGCATTAATTTTTGGGCCTTCCCTTTTAAGGCTTAGTCCCTACTTTTGTCCGTCCTTTACCTTTGCTTGACCACTGATATTTCGCCTTAACCTGCCATAATACCGATTGGGTCAATTTTGACCCACGCTAACTTGATGGCTTTTGATGCGATTCCCAACACCGTAAAGAAGGTAACCTAGCGTGGATTGTTCTATACTAGCACTGTTATCTATGAATTTATTCTCATGATTGCAAGGTGAGTGCCAGGTGAGTCGGCCAACGTGAAGTTGCCAATGAGTTGCCAATGCAAAGTTGCCAAGTGCCATGTGCCAATGAGTGCCAGTGAGTGTCCACATAGGAGCCAAGGTTGTAGTGACCCAACATAGTGCAACTGAGTGCACTTTTTTTCAAGCGCTGTTTCTAGCCCTTACCCCTGAGCGCCTAAGAATAGCCCTAATTTATGGGTGTATCTACTCCCTAGTAATAACGTATGAGGAATCGAATTGGGTGATATTACAAGTTGCTAAGATATGCTGTCCCCCTACTACGCAGTTAGTATTTTATAACACTTATACCCACGATCGAGTCTGTCAATATATCATCTAAAGAGTTTACCGACAGTTGAGCACATGATCACAAACGTTTTTTATTCCCGTCCGGCGTCCGCAGGTCAAAACCCCATCCGCGAAACCGCCGCCGAACGTGCGCCTCCGCAGAAGCTGCAAAAATTACCGCGGGTAACCGCCCGCCGCGTCCGCCCGCAGGCGCGAAATATCTTTCGCGTAACCGCTGGCCTGCGGCGTTCCGCAGACGCAAAGTAACCTTCTGCCGCTCGTAATCGTGAACGAAAAGATTAGGATATTCAATGGTAAAAAACTATTGCAACGAATTCGTTTCAAATATACATATTGAGTCATTCCCATACTGTAAACATTGTTATTAAAAAAACATTTCTCGCGGAACACTAAAACAAGCAAGTCACTTACGATTCCCATATACAAACCTTAAAAGGTAATTATTAAGATTCTTTTTTACTTAATTAACTATTTTACTTAATACTTTTAATTTAATAAATTTTTAAAAATTGTATGTAAGAAGAAAAAATCCAGTGTGTCTTTTATATAATCATTTTATTTTACTACAATTGCATACGAAATTTATTTAAAAAAACATATAACTTTACATTTAACCTTTAAAGCAAGTAAAGGGCCAATAAGTATAAAACATAAACCAATGAGACGGTTTATTAATCCCTTAAACCCACTAGGGATTACTAAGATATTGCCTATTGGTTTATTTTAAACTGCTTTTACTTGGGGCCTTAAAACTTTCTTCGCGCTTCTTTTACACTGGCTTATTAAAAAAACCTTTCTGCTTTTTTACTGGTTTTGCCTTTTCTTTTGTCTTTCAAATGGGGCTTGAAACATTTTTCCCCTGCCTTGAAATTTATTTTTTATATTTATCTCTGCCTTACTTGCCTTTTAACTTGTCTGGCTTACTGCTTAACTTTCCTTGGGGGCTTTACTGTTTTACAAAATTTTCACTTATATTAATTTTAAACAATCTATGTTTTTTTTCTTTTATTACTTAATTTTCTATTTGGATTTTATTACTCTTTTATTTAATTTAATTTCTATTTTATTTTTGTTTTAATATGAAACCTTTTATAATTTTTTAATTTTTCAAAATGTTAAGAATAAAAAAAAACCAACCAGATTCTGTTATAGTTTAACAACCATTATTTTTTAAATTTTAATAAAATTGTATTACGTAAATATAACTTAAAACAACACATTATTAATATTATTTTTTTCAACTGGGCGCTTTTTACAACTTTAATTAAGATAACCTTCATTATATTTTCCATTCATCTCTAACTTTGCGGTACCCGAAGTCATGGGATAGTGAGGAAACGAGGAAAATTTTACATCTCGTTCCAAAAGTCCGGGCTAACATCGTTCTTTGTAAGGCGGGGTGGGGGCCCACACCAGGATCGTGGGTAAAAAAACCTTTCTTATTATAAATATTTTAAAGACAATGGAGAATTTATTTTTGAAAACAAACCCCCTGTTAAAATCAAAAATACAATATGGTTGTTTATAAGTTTATCGCGATAAAAAAATTATCTTTAAAAGAATTATAAAGGATGGTGGATCCTTTTTTTCCCCAAATTCATCGAAAACGGGCATATACCCGGATAATTTAAAAGATCATGGAAAACACAATATTAAACAAAGGACAACCAAATTTATGTATTAGGGATTGATTTAATTTGCAAACAAATTGGAAATTTTGAAAAATAAAGCCAGGAAACCGCCGTTTCCAAAAAACAGTTTAATTTTTCTCCACCATCTAATTTTATTCTTTTTTCTGTGGGTTTTTTTCAATGATACGCGCCCCAACCGAATATATGTTTCATCCAAAAAAGGGCACAAAAAGGCATATGCGAAAAATTGTTTCTTTTCAAAACAACCACCTACGGCGAGTCTAAATTTGCTGTGTTGTTTGGTTTCAGAGGAAAAGGAAGACATTTGAAGTTCAAATTAATGTTAATGGAAACTTCAAAAATTGTTTCCGCCCCTCCGTTTTTCAAGGGAAAAGAATTTCTTATACAAAACAGGTATAATAAAAAAAGAGGTCTGTTTTAACTTCCCCGATCCCCCGGTTTAATTATGATTGTGTGAGAAAACCTTCCACCCCCCCAAAAAAAACCACCCGCCCACAGGGCAGCTTTGTTGCTTGCTTTCCGTTTAACCAATAAAACATTTCTTCCCCCTTATGAAGGAAAAAAATAAGGGGACAAACACTGATTCATAAACAATTTAAACGCACTTGAATACATTTGAAGTTGGCTCTTAGGTTGGCAAAAAAAGTATTTTTAACCCTCTTAATAAAAAAAATAAAAAAAAAGTTGGGAATAGGACAAGAAAAGGAAAAAAAAACGTTAAAAAAAACTTAATTAGGGGGAGGATGGAGGGACAATTTTCATTATATCCAAGGTTGTTGTATGTACAATTTTTATTTTACAAAAAAAATCCTTATAATAATATCCGTTTGAATTCTTACTACATATTTTATGTTTTTTCAGGAAGGTAAAAGCTATCGTCGTTCTATAGAAACATCATTAAAACACTCTCCCTCTTCCCTTCAAATAAACATTAAAAATAAAATTTAGAAAAATAAAAAAGGGGGAAGTTTATACTAACAGAGAGGAGAAGGAAAATACTTTCCCCTTTTGCCATTAAAACTTTTCTTCTTTTTCTACCGGGTTATATAAAGGCTTCACCCTGGATTAACTAAAAGTGTTGTTCCCCATAATTAAAGAAGTGGCATGTACTTCCATATAATTGAGTATGAGGAAAATGGGAAGCAAAACTCTCCAGTTTCCTATATCAATACCAGGTCATTTCTGTCCTTTAACAGGAAATTTCAGTGTCCCGGGGGGCTGCAGAAGATTATTCATCATTCACACAAATACCTCAAAAATCTATTCGCGCCGACGGACAGGTTATATTTTCGCCGGGGGCACCACCTGGCGGTAACAATCCCCAACCCAAATTCCAAAAAAACAGGTTTCATCATTCCACAAACCCCCCATAACACCGCAGGATATTTTGCCCCCCACCACAAGCATTAAACAACAACCCTTCTTTTCCAAACATCCAAAGGCAAAAAACAAAAACCCAGGTTCAAACCCACAACCAAAGGAAAATTTTTCCTTATTTTTGTGACAAACGAGTACACTTCATTTATTCTTTTCCAGGGGGCAAGACGGGCCCTTAGCCCCTCCCTAGCTTATATGATTCCTAAAAGTTTAAAAAACAAGATAAAACTCCCAAAAATATGAAGAAAGGGAAGATTGTACAAGAATTAATTAAAAATGCAGACATTCAAAACCATCCATGAGTAAACGCATCTACTATTAACCCAGGATGCCATTTAACCAAAAAAAAAAAATTGATAGGTATCTTAAAAAAAACAAGGGGACTTTGCAACCTTACATTTTCCATCCCCTTTAAACGTAATCCCCGTTAAACCGATGATGTTAAACAGAGATAACCTTTAATTGGAAGTAAAAAACTGGAAAAAAGTGAAAAAATTTTGAAAGTAAATTTAAAAAATACTAGAGGGAGAAAAGTGCTTTAACACCCTTTATAGACGTTGCTGCGCATATTTCCATAGGGAAATGCTTATTATTAATATTTTAAAAGATTTCAATTAACTTGAATGAAAAAGGCTGGGGGCAGGGATTCGTAATTTTTGATGATGAAATATTAAAGGAATTCAAAAAATATTTGTGGATTTGATTAGGCTGAATCTCTCCCACCGTTTTAACTGCAAGGAAAGGTCCTGTAAAAAAGGCGATGGAATGAATTTATTCAAAAAAACAAGAAACTTTCCCCAGGGGAAACTATTTTAAATTTCCCCAGGGGCCAGAACTTTTTAATTCCTTTTAATAAACAAAGCCGATTTAGCCAGGGACAGCCAGAAACTTAAGATAAATAAATTTTTGTCCCCCAAATTGGGGACCACCTGAACCCTTGGGGATTTTTCCAAAAAGTTTCCATTTTCCCAGGCCAACTTTCTTACCGCGTCCAGATTAAATTTGAAACGTGTACCAGAGGGCCACGGAACTTAAGGAAAAACACCTATAAAAATAGGGGTCAGGTTGGGATGATTAAATTTCGTAATTATCAGTTATTATCATAATTATATTTGTTGTTAAATTTTGTGTATGAAATTAAATGTTATTTTAAAAAATCTTTTTTCCTTCTTTTCCTTTTTTCCCTTGTGACCTAATATCACATTTTTTGTTGGGAACCCCAAAATATATATATACTTTATATATATATATATATAATTATTAATATATATATATATATATATATATATATATATATATTTTTAATATATATATATATAATACTATAATTATATATTAACCAGACGAGTGACGACCCTTATAATGATACTATATATATTATATATATTATATATATATATGAACGCTTACACGTGCGCAGTATACAAACATGGAAGGCGAAGGAGGTAGATTAAGTATTACTTCAAGCTGAGGGAGCCAAATAGTTTTGGGGGCTTCACTAGCGTTTGCTTTAAGTTTATCCTAATATTTGAGAAAAAAGAGTTAAAAGCATATTTGGAGGGTGAAGAGGCATTTACTCTACACAAACCTGTAAAGAAAAAAATTTCCTACACGTAAAACCATATCTCGCCGCAGCTCAGATAGCTTATGGCCCAGTTTAGATTTATGCGGCAAATGATTAAATACAGTCCTTATAACGAAGCGTTTTCAATATATACTTTTTTACAATGACTTATACTCTAGATACTTGTGGGCGTTGAAACCAATAAAGATAAAAAGATTCAGCTACAGTTGCCGCATGCTGTACGCTTGAAAATTATAGAGACCGAGCGGAGAACACCGAATCATTTTGGAAGGATTCAGAATGGATTCAAGGCGGGCGAAGTTTCAGGAGATGCTCTGGTGGAGATGCGTATAAGCTATTAAATTTCCTTTAAACCCATTTTTTCCGCTAAAACACAAGCGGGCCAATAGTTGAAAAAGAGTCCACAAGCTACTGATTGACAAGAAGAAGCGCCATGCATAATATTTTTACTAAATGAATACTTTTAAATATATGGATACTGGACGATCTGGCTTATTCTTATAACAGGTCTTACCATAGAACTTTAAAGACACAACTCCTTTAGAGATGTCAAAAACTAGAGGCCTCTGAGAAGCCATCTACATGAAAAAGAAAACAAAATAATAAAAGATAATTCAGGAATAAAGGTAAACGATTATGTAGAGTATCTCGAACAGAAGAAAGGGTTTAGAAAAGCGATCATGCAATCCGGTTGCGACTACGGAAGTTTAAAGTGCACAGATATCCAACCATTCAAGTCGTGAAGTTTAAGTTATATATCTGAAAGATTTAAATGGTGCAATGAAAAAAATTAAAAGGCGGTTTATTTAAACACGAATACAAAAAGTAAGGTTTCAATCCTGTAACTCGGATGAATATAAATGAAAGACGAAAATATTAGCTACGAGAGGAAAAGGGAAAAAATAAACAGTATCTGGGAAATGTTAGGGATACCACAGCATATGAACCTAAGATTTAAACTGTAATTACTATTAAAAGCAAACTTCCCGCTATGACAAGGGCCCTCCGTTAGATCTCAACAAGAATTTATTAATCAGTCAGCATTTAATACAATCATGGAGAGTGTAGAGATCAACTTCCTTATGTATCAACTCTTCGTCGTACTTCAGATCCACGTCTCTTGGACTTCTTAACATCACTGCATAAAAACATCTCGGATTACAACTTGCTCAGTTAATGAACTCTATACAAACTTTGATAAGGAGCGATATCGAAAGTACGGCTTACTGGACAATGAAATGTTACTAAATACAGACATAGGAAATTTACCTCACAATCATTCTGGATGCTGGTGTACAGAAGTGTAGAATGTGTTGAAACTATATTACAAGTGAAAGATACTCGTGATCTGCCTAGGTCTCCAGGATTGGCCACAAAAGAATACTCTCTTTGAAGAATTTTACCTTTGCGAAAGTCACATTTTAAATCGTGTTTGCCTGCTATTTTATCATTTAAACTTTCTCTTATATGAGTATTATGTTGTAAGGATCTGGTATACAAAAAACTGAAATACGTACCTATGAAGATAAAGTAATAATATCTTTTAAGTTCAAAAGTAATGTAACCTTCGAGACCGTGATGTGTTTTTTCTCAGGCGGTCACCATGGCAACGTAAACATATTCGTAAGCGGGATGCTGAGCTGATGATACTTCATGATATCCCTATCTTGTTGAAGAGGTCCGGTTACTATCGGTGGAGAAATAACGCATGACTCGTCAATGAACAAAAAGATTGAAGCAGTCGAGTACTGCCATTTATACATGTACCCCATCGATATGCTCAATCATCCAGTTATGGCTCTATGTTAGCATACAAATATAATTGATCCATCAATATGCTAGCTAATACTAAGCTCCTTCTATTAAGAGTAGTAATTTTCACCAGAGAGAGTTAAAGTTATAACATTCCCTAATGTTCATTATCTACCTTTGAATAGATCACAAATTTTGACTCTGTACGCGTGCATATAAAAGATGTAGAAGGAAATCCCTTCCCCTTTACCTACGGCGCTTTGTTATGCAAAGTTCATATTAGAAAGAAACAGATGCAGTAATTACAGCATAATGGAATATATATAAGAGGTGTAGTCAGATATATTTTTCATTCATTAACATACTCTCACAGTGTAAGGATAGTATAAGAAAGATACTCCTGTAATAATGGACGAAAAAAGGGTATTCAGAGGATCAAAAAAATGCAGGGGGGGTATGGCCTTGGTGGATTTTTTTCCAAGCTATGGAGAAGTGCGAGGCCTCTACTCAGGAAAGGCGGGGAATATATAGGCAAAAAATGTCTATAAGAACATTTGCAAGCTATCAAATATTGCTGCAGGAAAATAATCCTCGTACAGGCATAAAAAAGACGTATAGCCATGTTTCAGTGAGATGTTGGATGATGTTAAGCGCAAAAATAAAGCGAAAATGTCAGCTCAACAACATTGCAAGGTCGAGGGATCAAGAAAATTGTCATAAAGAAAAAGCATCAAGGCGGAAAAACCTCTAAAGAAAAATTTATGATGTATTTGCTATTGAACTTTACTAACTGTAACTTCTTACACTGCATGTGTTATATAGTCCAATTGTTCATCACGAAAAATTTTCATATACGCCAGAGCTCGCACATACAAGATGCCATTTCCTTCATCCTTCTAGTCCTGATTGTTGTAAGAATGAATTGGATCTCTCTCTTCTCCATGAACCCTACCCAGATTAGCGTTAACGAGTCCAACTTTATCAGTATTAATCCTCTGCATTCAAATTACAATACCAGATGTTCCTGTAGAGTTCAATATTCCAGGCACTTCTGAATCAGTACTAGATCCCTCTAATGTGTTTTTATATGGTCTGCCACAGGAGGAACCTGATGGTACAGATCTTCCTACGGGTGATGACCATATAGTATACAGAATCACATATTTCCATGTATTACATGTTTCACCCAGGTTGAAGTCTATCCTTAACGGAACTTCACTAGGTGCATCAGCGGCTAATTATCCTATAGAAGCTATATAAACATTTGTTAAAATATGCAGACGATGCTAAACAATCTCATCTCTTCAATCATGTGGTTTTTACAGTTTTAAAAGTGAAGCTGCACATATAGATAAAGCAGCTAAAGTCTATAAATAATACTTATGAATTTTACGTCGATTAAACTGCGATATCTTCTCTCAAAAGACTCCATTCTACCATCTGTAATACATAGAATCAATCTCTCTCTTCTTT
>JABUQX010114560.1:10000-20000 GCA_015478945.1 Trachelipus rathkii | reverse complement strand
AAGGATAGATTCGAGACTAAAAATAATGGAGGTAAAGCAGTAGGACAATAATTAGAGAATTGAAAAGGGTAGCCCCTTTTATTGACAAAGGTTGAATGAACTCACAGTTCAGCAGAGAGAAGGTCGAAGGGAAGACAGCAGAAGCTTCAAAAGAGGAGACCATGATGACTATACACCTTTTAGGTTAGGCTTCAGAGAAAGCTCAAAATAACATATGAAGAGAATTCACACAATGTGTAGCATAACGAGTTGGAGGGTGGAGAAGAAAGGAAGTAGCTCCGGAATGAAATAAGGTGGAGGCAAAGTTGAGTGAAAAAATTTGGATTTTTGAAGAAGGTAAAACGGGCAGTTGTGTCGTATGATGATAACTTAAAAAGGGAAAGAAGGAGAATCCAAAGTTAGAATTTACATTATTTTACAAAAATTGCAGAAAAGAGAGAGGGAATGAGGGAAAAAAAAGAATAATGCATTTTTTTTTTATTCTTCCCAGAATAGATTTTGATGTGTAAGTTGCATTAGTTATCTGGAGTTTGTAGAACCATTCTTAATTTCGAAAGTAGTGTCCCGGATGTGAATAGTACCAGCATCATTCCACGGTAATTAAAAGAAGTGCAATCTTCGACAGTTTTACAGGTTCGACAGGTTAAACCAACACCGAAGTTCCAAAGACCATTTCTCAAGGTAGGCTGTGGTTCTATGTCTGAGGAAGAATTGAAAAGGTAGGAATACGATACAAAAGATAAAAATGCGATCGATGAACCCAAAGGGGGAAAAAGTGTAACCAGAATAAGAAAAGGACTGGAGTTATCAAAAGGTATTATACTTATTGGGTTAAGCCCGTCTTTCCAGGACGATAGAATGCGGGTAGGGAGCTGCACCATCTGCTGGTAGGGCAAGTTCACAACGGTATCATGGAAAACTAGAGGATAGCCATTGGCATGGTGCAACATTAAAAATCACAAGGAGATAATTTCAGGAAATAAGAAGCGAGAGAAATTTTAGTTTAAAGAATCGAAGAATTAGAATTGTGAGTTGAGATGACAGAAATATATACAGAGCAATCGATTAAACTATAATGCAGGAGGGAGCTAAACCCACAAGATGAATAATCTGAAGATTCTAAATTGAAACAGGAGAACAAACTAATGGCGGTTTGCACACATACACATCAACCTATTTTTACTAAATATGACGATAAGATATTAAGAGACAACAGAGTTCGCATATGCTGGCGAATTTCCAAAATCATTCCGAGTTTCGCTCAAAGAACAAGAGGGAGATTCTTATTAAGAAGAAAGTGGTCATAGACAAAGTGAAAACTAGAAAGAGACTGCAAATATTGTAGAAATAACGTAAAAGGAAGAACCGAGCTCCAGAGCAAGCGGTAATAAAGTCTTTTCGGGCACAACACCTTTCGAAGGAGAACGTCAACTCCTGAGTGCATTGATGAGTAAGATGGAGAAGTTGACAAGAGGCATTGTGTGCGATGCAGCCTCTCCAAGCATCTCCGAAAGGCAAGTTTAGTTTCGTATTTTATTAAGTTAGTAAAAAAAAGTCTCGAGTGTTAATTACTATTGTTGCATACATGTGAGGAAGGGAAGAGGGGCTAAAGTACCCACAAAATAAGGTCAAGAGTACTCTAAAAATATCCTCCGTGAAGGTGAAGCGCGAAAAGGCAAAAATGCAACGGAGCGCTGAGGAAATGTTGCTAAGTGTGCTTGAATATAGGAAAGAATTTTTAAAAATTTATCTTCACCAAAATGTTAAATTTTTTAAAATTTAATAAAAAAAAGGAAAAGAAGAAAGTTAAATTGCCATAATCGCATCTATTTCCCCCTTCCATAAAAAATGGTAGGTTGTGGGAAGATTATCTTTAAATAATAATTGACACTTTTTATGAAATATTTCTGATCATAATCCCTTAAAATCTCGTTCTGTTCTCGATTCATAAACTAAATCTAAATTTTTGTAATCTGCATTGCTTAAAATTCCTTTTCCAAGAACAAATTACGTATTAATATATCACAGCATTAATAAGTGCAAGCTCTATAAAAAAAAGGGAAAAGCGCTGCCTTACAAAGCTTAGTCTCAGATTAGAGCGGTTATTATGGAGTTATATCAATGATCAGGAGTGAGGCCCAAGTTTTTATCAACGATTTTAAAGGTGAGCAAAATGAATCATGATATAAATGTCATGATTAATTAATAAGCAAAAGCGATTTCCAAAACCAAATTTATGAAAAAGCGACATTTAGAAATTAATCTTTTTCTTTCCTTATACCTTTGCATTAATAACTAAGATTAACAAATTATAATTTTTTAGTAATCCATTTCTTTTTCGTCTTAATTCCAAACATATTATGCAATAGAGGAAGCGAATCTTAATCTTAAAATTAGGAGGAAAAAGTAAAAGAATTTTCCTTCTAAATTAGGAGTCTTATGCACTTTATATAGATACGACAAAGCCAGTCTTCATGCTGGATGGATTACAATGCTGTTGCGTGTTCTTTTGAGAAACATTATAAATTACTGCATATTTTCTTTACAATGATGCCTTAAATTGGAGTGGCTCCTAACATGCACTTAGCATGTAACCCGACTTTCAACACCACACACAAACACAGTTATATATATATATATATTATATATATATATATATATATATATATATATATATATAATATATATATATATATATACTATATATATATATATATATATATATAAAACAGTGTGCAGCTGGAAACGCGTTCGATGTCTGTTCGGCGAACCGGTAGTGAAAAAACTTTTTATCAAAGCAGAAAAAGGTAGGTTACTTTTTTGCCTGTTGAAAATAAACAGGAAAGTGAACCAGCAGATAAGTGTTATGACAATAGCAAAGAAGCGGTTTGTTAAATTTTTGGTAACTCAACTTCTGTATATATATATAGATATATATAATATAATATCATATATATATATTATATATAATATAACGTATATATATATATATATATATATATATATAGATATATATATATATATATATATATATATAGATATATATATATACACACCTATAGTATTAATATTAGAGTTACCACCACCGCTGACGGTCAGAGCCGTTTTCAATATATATTAATATATATATATATATATATATATATATATATTATTAATATATATATTAGATATATATATATATATATATATATATATATATATAATATATATATATATATATATATATATTTAATAATATATATTGTAATGGGTTTTCAGGGTGTGAAGGAATCACTTAATCCTAAGCACAACAAACTAGCACTCACACGACCGGTTGCTGGCAATGTGTGGCCTAGCCCAGATAAAATAAAAGCGGTCATTAATATTATTACAACACAAGTGGTTTTAAAGCCGAGCTCATCTACTTAATACGATTGAAGTAAAAATAAATAAAAATATTGAAAACAATGGTTTTGTACCACTATATATATATATATATATATATATATATATATATATATATATAATATATATATATATATAGATAATATATATATATATAATATATAATAATATATAATATATATAATATAAATATATATATATATATATATAGATATTATATAATATATATTATATATACTATATATATATATATATATATATATATATATTTATATATATATATATATATATATATATATATTAATAATAAAATAATAATAATAATAATAATAATAATAATAATAATAATAATAATAATAATAATAATAATAATAATAATAATAATAATAATAATAATAATAATAATAATAATAATAATAATAATAATAATAATAATAAAATAATAACAATTAATAAAATAATAATAATAATAATAATAATTAATAATAATAATTAATAATAATAGATAATAATAATTAATAATAATAATAATAATAATAATAATATAATAATAATAATAATAAATGAAAATGAATGAATGCATGGTGGTAGGTAATAAATGAATGTTTGCTAGCTATCATTAATAAATAAAATAAATATTATTTCTGTTATAGAACTCCAGAAAAAAGATCGGTCTCCTTTGATGAATGATAGTCTTTATAACATTCACGAGTAATGACCCTCAAGATATTGTTAAAAAAAAACTCCGTTTTCTACTTATAGTAATAAGATATACAATGAAAGGCGCAATGGAAAATTTGATTTACGCCACTAAATTAAAGCTCCAAATTTAATTAAATGATTAAAAATAAATTTCTGGCTTTTTTTATGAGGTTCCTACCTGCCCTACCATATTAAAAAGCCTTCGTTGAGGAACTTCTCTTCCCACAATTTTACAAATGTTAACTTCACCTACTCAAGTCAACTTGAAGAGCTTTTCCCTTTTAATGACACCACAAATACAAAACCATAATAATCATATAAAAAACTATATTCACAATACAACAACTTATTAATCATATAATTAACACTGTATTCTTAATGCAAAATCATATTAATCATATAATTAACACTGTATTCTTAATGCAAAATCATATTAATCATATAATTAACACTGTATTCTTAATGCAAAATCATATTAATCATATAATTAACACTGTATTCTTAATGCAAAATCATATTAATCATATAATTATGACAATATTCATAATGCAAAATCAAAGTAATCATATGATTAACACTGTTGCGTAATAATATATAAATCAAATATATTAAAACATTTCATCAAACGGAGTAAAAAATGTATGACGTCAATTGTTATTGAATAGATAGCGAAAGAGATGTCACATCAAATATAGGACCAACACCTAGAAGACTACCTGACGAACAGGTAATCTCAATTTATCAATTACAGTTTGCAATGACGAAGTCACATTTACTTTTCTAAAAGAAAAATACTTAAATTTAATCCTAATCTCTAAGTTAAATAATAAAATAATAATAATAAATAAATAATTATAATAATAATAATAATAAACATAATAATATAATAATAAATAAGAATAAATGATAATGATAATAATAATAATGATAATAATAATGATAATAATAATATTAATAATGATAATAATAATTATAATAATAATTATCATAATGATTATTATAATAATAATAATAATATTAATAATAATAATAATAAAATAATAATAATAATAATAATTAATAATAATATCTTTAAATAGTAATGAATAATAATAATAATAAATAATAATAATAATAATAATAATAATAATATAATAATAATAATAATAATAATAATAATAATAAATAATAATAATTATAAGACATTAATAATAATAATAATAATTAATAATAATAAAAATAATAATAATAATAAAATTTAATAATAATAATAATAATAAGAATAATAATTAATAATAAGAATAAGCAAATTAAGTAATAAAAATAATAATAGATAATAATAATAATAATAATATTAAATAAGAATAATAATAATAATAATAATAATAATAATAATTAATAATAATAAGAATAATAATAATAAGAATAATAAAAATAAATACTAATTAATAATAATAAAAATAATAATAATAATAATAATAATAATAATAATAATAATAATAATAATAATAAATAATAATAATAATAACAATAATAATAATAATAATAATAATAACAATACATAATAATTATAATAACTAGCAATAGTAATGAATATTTAATAATAATAATATAATAATAATAACATTAAATAAGCAATACTAAAAATAAAAATAACTACTTAATTCTTAATAAACTAACAATTAATATAATTCTAATATTTAAAAAGATTCATAAATAATACTTTAAATAGCAATTAAGTAATGAAATTTAATAATAATAATAATAATAATAATAATAATAATAATAATAATAATAATAATAATAATAATAATAATAATAATAATAATAATAATAATAATAATAATAATAATAATAATCGGCCTAATATTAACTAAATTTATATAATAATATCCATTTAAATGTTAAGTCAGCTGATACTAAAGGGGACGATCCAATTTTCGGTTCACGCTAAGCCCAATTTTCGCCCCCCTAAAAATGGACATAAAATTCAGAATTTTCAGCCGATTTTAACCTTATAAACACCAAACTATAGCTTTTTTTAGAGTGTTTTTCTGTGTCTTTAGTCATTCTTTCAGAATTTTCATTTTTTCAAAACCCATGTTTTTTACATTTGTCATATCAACCTCCAAAATTTTTTCCGAAATGACTTCAAATTTAAAATATGCATAGATGGGTTCATTACCTACAATTACTATGAAAGTACTTTTTCGATTTTTTGAGTTTTGTGCTCAGCGTTGTCCAATTTCAAAACCCACTTTTTTGGATTTTAAAATGAAAATTGCGATAATTTTTTTTCTGTTCGTGCGAAGTGGATGAAATTTTCAGGTCATATGTAGTCGGAAGAGATACATATTTTTTACTTAGATAATATCTTTGTATATGCATTAGTTTTGGATTTGTTCTTGATTTTTTTTGGGGATTTTTTTTTTTAAAACCCCCAAAAAATTTTCCCAAAAACTTAAAAAATTTTAAAAATTTTTTCAAAATTTTTTTTTGAGCATACAAAAAAATTATTTAAGTAAAAAAAAAGATGCATTTAGCCCGATTGTACAAGCCCTGAAAATTTGATGTTGATCGGACAAGTAGGAAAAAAATATCTCAATATTTCACTTTTTCAAACGTTTGAATTTTTGGAAAAGTGAAAAATTTATATATTTTTTTTTCACGAACGAGTAAGAGGAACGACTTGTGGGACTCATTTTTCAATTTTTTCTTAAGTGTAGTATTTAAATAGCTAAATTACTGAAAACAAACATGGGGCACAGAGATTTGCTCTCTTAGAAACATATTTCAGAGTTCCAGTTTAAGTGCAACGTTATTTCGAACTCTTCTAAAAAATGGCGGAAACAAATTTTTCATACTTCCTCCGCGGCGATAACTATACATATCCTCACGTATTTCTAATCATTATTTGGGTATATGGGTGAGTCTTTGAAAATTTTAAAATTTCTACTTCGTAGGTAGCTGTGAAATCAATTCAAGGAGATCTATCAGGTGCTCTTTGGTTTGTATTCTTCTACCTATAGGTAAGCAATGCGTAATTTATGATATTTTTAATAGCTTTACATAGGTTTCAAATTAAAATTCCAGCTACGAATATTACAATCTAACATAATTTATTCTAAACTAAGGTAGATAAAATTGTTAATTAATACGTTAATTGCAATGAAAGGCAGATTTTAAAGGTGTTAATGAAGTTTATTTAAAAAGAAAAATCTTACTTTAAATTCTTTAAATGATTGTGATAAACTTGAAAAAACAAGTTTATTTTCTCTTATTCTATTTTAGCCACGTGATCTTCAAGAAACTGACACTGATTTGTGCAGCTATAAATATCAATAAAGTTAAATATTTTTAAAGAAATTAATTAGAATAAACTTTTCCTCAAGAAATATTTCGAGCAAATTTCCAAATATCTAAGCATTAATTAAAGGTTTGTAAATAAAAGTTTAAGGTTCTTATGTTAAAGCCCACTTGGTCTAATAAGATCTTTCATGTATCAGCATTTTTACAGAGGTAAACATTACCTAAATTAAAATAAAAGCTTTGGCATTTTAACCACTAATATTTTTCGCGGAAAAACTTTTGCGGCGAAAATAAATCATTGATTTTGATTTAAAAAAAGCTCTTAGAGCCATTCTCAGCTTATAACTCCTCATGTCTAAAATTTAAAGAGAACCGTGTCATCAGCATACGTTAATATATCAGTAAGGAAGACATAGTTTACACATACAAACACACACCTACACTCATCTAAACATACACACACACCAAATAATATAATATTAATAGTATATTATATAATTATATAGAATATATATATGATATATCATATATATAATATATATATATATATATATATATATAATATATATATATATATTATATATATATATATATATATATATATATATATATATATATATATATATATATATATTTATATATATTATATATATATATATATATATATATATATTATATATATATTATATATAGTATACGATATAATATATACACATATATATATATATATATATATATATATATATATATGATTTACTACCCAAAAGTTCGGAGAATTTGAAAAGCATTATTATGTCCTTCTACAGCTAGATGTGGCGAGCAGATAACTTTGGTGAATCAGTGTGCCGACAGCCAAAGCACTGAAGGAACGCTTTTTTTTTTTTATGTTAGTGCGTCTTTTCAAGGGTAGCTTCGTTGTATTTTTTTTTTTCAACCGGATATGATGGATTTTAAACGAGAAAAAAGAAATCTATTACTAAATTTTGTTTTAAACTTTAAAAAAAGCTTCTGCAGAAACCCCATTGTATGCTACAGGAAGCCTTTGGAGATGATGCCACGAGCCCAAAAACAAAATCTATTTTATGGTTACCATCAGCTTCCAAGGATGGTCGAAGAGCTGTCGATGACGATGAGCGTTCTGGGCGACCGACAACAAAGACAACGCCTGAAACCTTAGCAAGAGTTCGCGAGGCTTTCCTTACAGATCGAATGGCTAACTTTCCCAACACGCATTGTTTTGTTTGCGAGATTAATAGGAGGTTTAGTTTATACGCGACTGTTCAGCTTATTTTCTCGAAAAATTTTGAACATGAGGAGCATTTCGCACGCAAATATGTGATAAAAATTGCGGAGGCAAACGAACAGAAAGGATCGATTGCGTTTCTGTGCGAACGAAACTCAAGCAACAAGTCAAAGATAACCCAACTTCATCTAAAATATCACAACTAATGACGAATCATGGGTTTACGATTATGATTCTGAGATTAAGCAGCAGTAGTAGTCGCAGTAGAAGTCACCAAATTCACCGCAAAGTTCACAGCAATACCAAGTCCATGTTATCGTTTTTTGACCTTCAGGGATTGTCCCCCAAGTAAATTCTTACCTCCTGGTTTAAACAGTCAATGGCAAGTTTTACTGTTAAGGTTGAAGCGGATGATGGAACACATTCGGCGCAAAACGTCAATACAAATGGAACACAACAAACTTATTCTCCACATTGGTTACACACATATCCTATTCTCCTGACTTTGTCACCCAAAACTGAAAATTACGAATGAAAGGGAGTCTCTCTAACACGATTGAGGAAAAATCCAGCAGAATCGGCAGAGTCTCAAAGTAATCCCACACTTGAAAACTCCAGGGATCATGGATTCAATGGGAAAACGTAGGGATCTCTGTGTTGATTGATGCTCAAGGAAACTATTTTGAAGGTGACGGTGGGAACTAGGAGGTACGGTAACAACTTTATTTGACAGTCAAATTCCCCGAAATTTTGAATAAGCACCTGTTTATTATATATATAATATATAGTATATATATATATATTATATAACTATAATATATATATATATATATATATATATATATATATATATATTATATAATATTATATATATATACTAACTTATATACTATATATAATATATATATATATATATATATATATATATATATATTTATTGCATTATGCAACTATATTCCCATTATATTTGTGCAAAACTTATAATGAAGGTATGCGAACCTCTCATTAATATTTTTATATGGTTTCAATTTAAGGAGTAAAACGATTTTTAATTTACAGAAATTTAAATTAAATTTGAAAATAAATTTCAGAATATGTACATAAATGTACATTATGTACATAAATGTTAGAATAAATAAATAAATAAATAAATAAATTAATAAATAAATAAATAAATTAATATTGAAGATCATAGTTTTCTATGGCTGAAATAACTTTTCAAAAGTTTATATTATTTATAAAATAATAAAAGAAAAAGCCTCCCCCCCAAAAAAAAACAAAAAAATTAATGAATATATAATTTATCCTTTTTTAAATAAAAACTAAATATATTTCCAAACATATTCATGACGATTTATTTTAGACATAAAAACAAATATT
>JABUQX010114560.1:0-2500 GCA_015478945.1 Trachelipus rathkii | reverse complement strand
CCATTAATGATGGTGTTCCTCAATATTCGTATCCTATCCCCCAACCCTTATTGACCTTCTCTCTATCACTTCATCACCTATCCATTTCTTCGCAGACGATTCCACTCTTCATTAGAGGTAGAACGGATGCCAATTTTCCATATTCGCGGATGCGGATATTTATTTTCCATATCCGCGGATGAGGATAGCAGATGGCTGAAAGTTTTAGGTATTTAGAGTTTGACCACAGGTAACTGATATTTTAAGTTACTAAAAATATTTGAGTAAAAATATATATTTCATTTATCAATTAATCATGGTGATTATCATGATAGGGTACTTTATGCGCTGTATGGACACAGCAATATATTATTATTATTATTATTATTATTATTATTATTATTATTATTATTATTATATTATTATTATTATTATTATTATTATTATTATTATTATTATTATTATTATTATTATTATTATTAATTATTTTATTATTATTATTATTATTATTATTATTATTATTATTATTATTATTATTATTATTATTCCAGGATTCTCTCATGTTGATCCAGGAGTTGAGGAGGTTGAAGCATTAATCATTCTGAATGATCTAAAGCAACTAATTATTAGAGAACTTTTACATATCCTGACTGTTCGAATGTCTGATTGGAATGATTGCTTTGAATCTGAAGACCCTTCGGCTTCTGCCGATATGGTTGAGGGCTGTAATCGCTGATTAAATTAGCATGTTCAGTGTTTCTTCGTCTAAATCATTATCTCCTCAGAATCCTTGGTTCAATCGTGCTTGTTCTCGCACCATTCAGGCTAGAGACAGTGAGTATCTGGAGTGGGAAAATTCTTGTTTTCCTATCAATCTTGCTAATTTTCTTATTCAACTTGGAATCGTTGCACGGATATGATTCGAATAGCAAAGCGAAGCTTCACTAAAGTAAAGTGCTCTGCTCTGATCATCTTGGTTCTCTTAGTGACAAATCTCTTTGGCCAAAATATATCTAACAAAGTTCTTCAGTCTGTCTTTCTTCCTCTTTTTCACTATGATAGTTCTGCTGTTAAGTTTCTAACTGAAAGGATAATCTCTTCGACCACTTATTTTCCTCAAACTCAACCTTGAATGAATCCGGCAATCCTCCTCAAATTCTTCATCTTCACAGGTAACATATGTCTTACCTGTGATTATTTTTTTTTTGGGTGTATGAGCTCCTGAAATCTATGAATGTTAAAAATACAAGAGACCCGGATTGTACTCCTTCTCTAGTTTTGAGGGAGTGTGCTTTTGAGCTGGTGAAGTTCTTAATTTAATTATACTCTTTATTCATCAATATTATTAGTACATTACCTCCGTTTTGGAATCGCTCATATATACAACCTATTTCGAAAAAAGGGTTCAGTTCTGCATCCTTTCTAACTATTTTTTCTATAACTCTTAACGTGTATTTTTGCCTTAAGATTTTTAAACCATTCGCTTACAACTTTCATTTGTTGTATCATCTAGTACCCCATTCCCGTCTTTCCTACCATCAGATGGCTTTCGGAACTCGAGGACATCTGGAGATATATTATCTTATCCCACATGTTTATGGTTTTCTACCCTTTTGGACAGTGGGGTCTTAAGCTGGTGTTTAACATTATACAAGAATTGACCGGGGCTACGAAAGGTGTTGCTGCCTATAGTCCACCTTTTTTATGTGTTTTCTCCTTCTTTTTGCGTAGTTTTGTCTAGCTTAGTTTCAAATTGTCCTATTTCGCCTGCATATGATGTGACGACTTCTTATTCTTCCCCTGTCAATAGAGCGTGTTCCTTAGGCCGTTCTGTTCTTATTTACTTACTCTATTCTTTTTTTCAGTAGCCGATCTTCCTCAAGCGTACTCATTCTAACCTTTTCCATTCTATTGTCATGATCTCGACAACTCTATTTTAGATACTAATTTCCTTCATTCTTTCTTTGGCATCTAGACTTGATGTTCGACTAAATCTTTCCGATTCTATTCTTTTGCTATATGAAAAGAATTTCCAAGTAGGGTCTTTACAACTTTGTGAAATTCAACTCTTAAAAACTACTAGAAATCTCCCTATCAAAAGACCATCTTTACTTTTCTATTCTTTTCGATGGTTTTTCCCGTCTCTCTGTTGAATATTTACACATTTTTGCCGTCTTAAAAAAAAAAAAAAAAAAATGGTCTTGGAAACCTCATATCACAACGGTTACAAAGGTGCGCTTTCATAAAAGTAGCGCAGCTTATTGGGAGGACTGCGAGATTTTTTTTCTCAAGTTACTCTAACTATAGATGGATTTTTTATCCGTCTTTGTATGGAGTACTTCTCTCATATCTGGTAGTGTTCATCTTTCAACCGTCTTATATTGATATGTATAATCAAAAGCCATATATAAATACGAAGAAAACTGTTTCTTACTCTCCAATTCACTTGAAACTTTTATCTTTTTGACAAGATGATGAGCTTTGTATATTTCTAAAGTACTACAGCGGCATTATAACTCGA
>JABUQX010114559.1:10000-13538 GCA_015478945.1 Trachelipus rathkii | reverse complement strand
TTATAACTACCTACGGGTACAACTTTGACTGATACCACCTGATACATCTAAACCAGTTTTGTGGTCTTAATATCGTTACTAAAATGATAGAGAATGGGTTCAAATGTGAGAAATGAATTAACGTTAAAATTGACAAAAAATATTCATGTAGCATATCAATGGATAATGACTATCTGTGTAGCAGTTTTACGCAAGTGTTCTTGTTCTGTTAAACTTGATTTTATTCAGAAACCTTAGATTAACAACAGTCTATATATCTTTTTTTTTTTCAACTAGACTCCAACCCTCTACCAATGGTTTTTATGAAGGAAGACGTCGAATTGCTTTGTTAAAGACTATAAAAGCAATTGTTTAAGAACAGCAAATAATGCGTTAGAATTGAAAAAAGGGATCACGAGTGTTCAAAGTTGTAAGTTTGAGACAGGGTTGTGTTATGTCTCCTTGGTTTTCTAATATAACTAAAGATAGTGCAGTTATGGGACGTGTTTAGGTTTTGGAAAATATTAGATGAAGATAGTGTAGTTAAGGGATGTGGATAGATTTTGGAAAGTAGTAAATGTGTTCATAATTAAAGATAATTGAAATATATGCGTTCTACCGTTTGTAGACGAAGCCTTGTTGGTCACTAATCCTGAGAAACCGCTTCATCTATCATTAGAACTTGAATGAATTTGTTAAGTTAAGAACAAAATATGCCCGCTAAAAGTAGTGATGAGAATTAATGCAAAGCGTGAAAATAACGAAGGTCAGTCTGGGTTGGAAAGCACAAAGATGGAAGATATGAGACTGGCGGAAACTATTATCTTTAATTATTGGGGATGGATACTGGGGCATAACGAAGGATCAAGAGTAGTTAGAACATTGGAAAAGGTAAATTTAACTAGAAAGGTAAAACTGAATTTGTTTGAGTGTATATTTATCCAACTGTTCTGTTGGATGTGAGGTCTAGGAATTGGCATTATATTCAAAGATGAGAAAAGGATTTGAGCTTTTGGGTATGAAAGGAATTAAAGGATATTTGTGAGAGTGAAGAGAAGGGATAGGATTAGAAACGAATGACTAAGGAAATGTGCTCTTTGAAGACAAGTCTAGTGGAAATAGCTGAACAATGGGTATTGAAATATGGGCAAATACTTAAGAATGGTTGATGATAGATCTGGCAATGGGTATTGAAATATGGGCATATACTTAGATTGGTTGAAGGAAAAATACTGACACAAGATGAGATCGTTTGGAAGAGGGAAGTTCATGAGACACTCCTTCAGGAGTTATAATTCATTGAATATCCAGTTCGAATACATTTAAATGAATTATCCAGATCTGCTGTTAACACCACCAAATAGTTATATGAGAGATTCTCATTAATATATATATATATATATATATATATATATATATATATATATATATATATATATATATATATATATATATATATATATATATATATATATATATATATATATATATATATATATATATATATATCTCATATATTCGCATATATGAAACATTAAAATCTGCAAGATCCGCATCCGAGCGAATTAAGTGTGGATATCTGGACCAATGACCATGCCTTACCTTCATATCAAATTTCCTCTTTTTAATTCCGTATATATTTTTAATTCCTATATATAGTTGTATTCATAGTTACAAAATAATGTGAAAGAAAGCTTACTAACTAGGAACTTTGTAACATATTATTAACTATTACGTTAAATTATTGTTACTCATTTTAAAAACTATAGCAACCCAGCATGATCTAAGAAAATCTGCAAGAAATCTTCAACATCTAATTTGAATTATAATACTAATGATACACCCACGAGATGAAATGTAAACTATAATTAATATAAAGCACGCTTGATGTGAAGAAGAATTTGATCTTAGCAAGTTCTGTTTCGATAATAAATAAATAAAAATTGCTAATTGGCATCGTTTTGATTATTATTGCAAATGATATTGAAACTTTAAAATCGCATGAGAAAATAATTAAGGAGAATTGATTCATTTGTTCCAACGCTTCTATTGCAGATGTAATTGCAGTACTGAAAACACTTAGAATGATGCGGTCTGTTTCCATTTCAAAACATCGCAAATGTGTTCTAAATATGTTTCAAATTATTATTATCTAAAGGAATGAAAGTTGAAACACATTGAATGGAACTGAAAATGAATGTTAGCACTTTAAAAAGCTAATAATATTTTCACAGTAACAACGTCTATGATATTCGTGTTACGAATCCAAGTTTTTTGCCTCATCTTCTGTGATGGCAATGATGAAAGACAACAATTTGTTCAGTTGCTTTCAAATTCTACTAAAAAAATTACAGTTGAACACAGATACGATTTATTTTCTTTCTTCTTCGTCAAAGAACGACAATGAACATGAGAGTGAAGACTAAAAATTAAGGATAAAATAAATAAATTTTTATTCTAATGTATAAAAACAGCACCGAGTAACTCTAATGCTTTAGACTAGTCTAGAATATAAAATAAATGAAGAAAAATTTTTAAATTTGTGTTAACTTGCTTTGCGAATTCTAGGTTTGCTCTCAAAGTGTCCCGATCAAACGTTAGTTAAATTTTTCAAGCAGTGGGAACGGCACCACAAACCTCGCGCGCGTGAGAATAGCACCGACCGTTAGAGTGATATATAAACTATATATCAAGGATCAAGGTGCCCCTCATTCGTTTTAGCGAGGAGTTCCCAGCACTATTAGTTTCCCCTTTGGGTGCAAGCATGTAGTTTATGCTAAAGAGCGCAGTTGACCATATTGTGAAAATGCCGATAGTTATATTTTCTTCAAATGTAATTTTCATTTAATAAGGTTAAAATATTAAACGACCTGCTATTTATAAATGGGCGGACATTCGTGATAGCAATTGATGGTATGCGTTATAAGTTGGTTCCTCGTTTCTTATCCTGGTAACGCGTTCAAACATGGCAAAAATATGTCTCATTTCAAAAGTTAGTTAGCTTTTTTTTTTTTCTTTTTTTTTTTTTGATATTAGGAATTACCAGATTTATCGGATCAGAATTATATGTTTCTCAAATGCTTCATCGTTGCCGTTAAAGTTTAAAATTTGTAGTTAAAACGTTAAGATCCGCTTCTGCTCATGTTTAAATTCTAACTCTGCGCTTCATTATATATATATATATATATATATATATATATATATATATATATATATATATATATAAATATTCTATCTATACATATATATATTTATATATATATATATATATATATATATATATATATATATATGATGTATCGGATGCCAAATTTTTAATAACCGCGAATGCGGATGTCAAATTTTTCACATCCGCGGATGCGGTTATTCAATGTGGCATATCCACGGATGCGGATGTTTTCATTCCTCTACATATAAAGGCTATAGGTTCATTATATATATATATATATATATATAGATAGATATATATATATATATATATATATATATATATATATATATATATATATATATATATATATATATATATATATATATATATATATATATATATATATAT
>JABUQX010114559.1:0-5000 GCA_015478945.1 Trachelipus rathkii | reverse complement strand
ATTAAAAAAATAAAATAAAATACGAATTAAAATTAGAACCTTAATTTATTACACAGATTTAAAATGGGGATTAAAATAAATCAATTTTAAAACCACTTGTGGGTCGATATATATATATATATATTATATATATATTAATATATATAATACTATATAATATATATATATATATATATATATAGATATAATATATATTAATATAAAGATAAAAATATATATAATATATAATAATATATTAAAAATATAAAATTATTATATATATATATATACTTATATAATAAATATATTATATAGTTATTATATATATATATATATATATATAAATATAATATATATATATTAATATATAATAATATATATATATATATATATATATTATATATATAGTATAATATATATATAAATATAGTTATATATATATATTTATATATATTATAAGTATATATATATAGGCCTTATATATTATTATAATTTATTATCTTTTAGAATTTTAAAACATTCTCATTTGCCAAAGTTTTCTCTTCTCTTATTAATTGTGTTTATTTAATTTAAATTTTACTCTTGTTAACAATAGGAGGGAGTAATCTCTAATTGAGACCTTTGTATAATATATATATATATATATATATATATATATATATATATATATAATATAATTTTATATACAATATATATGAGTAATATATATATAGTACTTATATATAGTAGCACTAGTATATATATAAATATATAATATAATAGTAGTTCATATATATATATATATACCTAGTATATATAAATATATAGTATATATATCTAAAGCAAGTACACCTTGGTCCCCTGAACTATGGGTAGTGGTGCTCAAAACATACACCGAAAGAAATCCGCCAGTTATGTATGAGCATTGTTATTGCATAATTAAGTTTATAGGGAAACCCCCAAACCCAGTGCCACGTCCTTTTATTCCCTATTACGACACGCCAGAACGTTTATTGCTCATAAATTCACACTCTCTCCCTAACACACATATACTCTATATATATATATATATATATATATATATATATAATATATATACTATATATATGTATTAATAATATAAAATATATATATATATTAATAATATATTATATATATATATATATAAATATATATATAAATTTAAAAAATATTTTATTTTAAAATTAATTAATATATATATACCTATATATATATATAAATCAGGGTTCACACTGTTTCTTATTTTCCTACTCTTTCCTGCTTTCCTACTATAGTAGGAAAATGTGCTACTTTTTCACCAAGTTTGTTGAATTCTGCACACCAAAAAAAATTACAAAATCAGGAACAATTGATTCTAGTATAGTGAGTAGATTTTCTCGTAGAGAAAACTTTAATAAAACTGTAAAAAATATCATCAGTTGAGAGTCTGGTTCAGACCCTCTCCTCAAATCATTCCACACGGAAATTGCTGATGTTGAACGTGCGCTTTTCACAGACAGCTTATTACCTTACAGATTCCAGAAATAAGCCTCTCTAACAAAAGTGCCACCAAAGTTAGTGAACATTACAGTGCTACAAAGATGCGCTTCCGAAACAAATTTGACGCTCCACCCTTGAAGTCGATAATGTCTCCCCCCATATCAAAGGACTTCATTAAGAAGGGAATTAATTCCTCAGAAATTTAATTAAACAGATGCGCACGAAGAGAAACGGATCGAGGAAGAACTAATTTAACTTAAACCGGAAAACAAGAAAAAGAAACTAAAAAGAGCTATCATAGAAACGAGGAAATTATCATGATGAAATCGAAAATGAAATAAACGAGAAACACCACCACAAGCTATCTGAACAAAAGAAAAAATTCCCTTCCAGGAAAAAGAAGCTTAAATCGTACAACAAACATCAATAACTACAATTCCTTGGTTGAAGAAGCCAATGTAAGGATTTAAAGGGACTCAGATAGGGCGAGACTATGCTTGAAGCAGCTTGCAAAAAAAGTGATATAGTACCACTGCTTTGCATCAGAAAAAGAAATGAGCATTAAAGAAGATTGAGATAAAATAAAGAGAAAACCATGAAAATGACAAGTACATACTTGTGCAAATCAGCACAAAATACATAAGCAGAAACAAAAATATAAATAAAATTAATATTCTTGTAATCATTGGAGAAATTGTGGGTCATATTTTGTTTTCAATTTTTTATGTAGTTAATTCTATCATTACATTACTTTTCAAATTGTATTTGTTTCATTTTTTTCTAGTTGTTAATATAAAACGTTATTTAAGGAAAATAAAGGGGAAAAAACCCATACCTCATCCAGGTTCCGAGTTATTTTGTTAAGCTTTACCTACAATTAGAACTTCTTTCGATTAATGTTAAGCATTGAGAGATAAGATAATTTTAAAAAAGATTTGCAAAAAATACATCAAAGTTTATAATTATTTTTGAATGAACATAAATTTGAATGAATATGAGAATAATAAATTAAAAAAACTATCCAAAAGACTTAATTTTTGTAAATATAAATTTTCATGCTTTAGTATAATAAATTGAAACTAAAATAAGAATTTGATATTTTAGAATTGGAGGCTGAAAAAACAATTTCTCATTGAAAACCTCATCCACGGTAAATTTTGTGGAGATACAAAAAAAAAATAAAAAAAAAAAATTCATCCTAAATTATGAGTTACAAATAAAAATGCATTTTCCATTTTTTTAGTCATTTTTAGGAGAAATAAGAATAATATTTAACCAAAAAAAATAAAAAAAAATTATGTATAAAATTTTAGGCATTAATATTTTTGTCCTGACATTGAAAAACCTATTTTTTTAAAAAAATTTTCCCTACTTCTTCCTTAATATTCTTTAATTAAAAGTCCTATTTCCGACCCACTAAAAGTAAGTTAATATGACCCCTGATAATTATTATATTATATAATATATAATAATATTAATATACTATAATATATTATATATATAATCATATATATATATAGTATATATATATATAATAAAATATATATATAATAAAATATATATATTATATATATATATTAAGAATTATAAAATATAATATATATATATATATATTAAATATATAAACATATATTATATATATTAAATAATATATAATATTTTTCATTTATTTTATTAAATACCTGCCGTACATTTATATAAACGATAAATATATAATATAATAATTATATTAGTTATAATATATATTATATATATAATAATATAAATAATTATAAATATATATAGTATATATAATTTAAAGAATAAAATTAATAGTAAAAACATATAGACACAAAGCAAAGAATATTATATATATATTATATATAATACTATATAAATATATATATATATAATAATATAACTATATTATTAATATATATATATAATTATATATATATATATAGATATATATAATTTAAATAATATATAATACATATAAATATATAGTATATATAATATATTTATATTATATTATATATATATAATATATATATATATTAAATATTATATTATTTTCATATTATTATAACGAAAATATATATATATATATACATAATGTAAATTAATGAAGTAAAAGTAAATAAATAATTATTAACATGTTTCTTAATATGCATATCAATATATTATATGATACAGTGAGAAAGAACTTTTATTTAAATTATTTCTTAAAAGGTAGGAAAAAAAAAGTTTTTTTTTTTATAAAATATGAAGTAAAAATTTTGTTAATTTTTAATTAAATAACCTTCTTTTATGTAATAATTAAAGATGTTTTAAAGAAAAATTAAGTTTAAGCCATAGCGGAAACTATTAAATTGGCAAAATAAAAACTTTATATAAATAATAATATAATATATTATATTATAATTATATATAATATATATATATAAAATATTATACATATATATATATATAATATATATATATATAAATATATTATATATGATAAAAAAAAGAGGATGGATATAAACCAGCGGTTTTGTAAAATCTTCTGTGTCAGGCATGAAAATAGAGATGGTGAGAGGTGGATGATTTGTGCCAGGTAGATGGTAATAGTAGTGTATAGTTTACTACTTCTGTTTAAAACAAGAGTATCAAAAAAATACTAGAGTGATGTTAGAATAGAGAATGAATAAATCGCAGCTGAAAAGTATGAAATTGATTTTGAAATTGATGGGAAGAATGGCAATATGTTAAGAAAAGTATAAGTAAATTGGATGTAAATTCAATGAAAGGGAATTTAAGGGAATAGGATTATCGTAATCATTATATTAGTTCTATGTAGAAATTTAAGTTAGTAGGGGACTTGGATGTAGAGCTATGAACGCTGCTTGATACAGAAAGGAATGTGGCAGTAAAAAATTAGAGTGAGAAGTTAGTGACAATCTAAGAAGCGAATAATGATATGATTAAGAACGCTCGCAAGTAAATCAGGTGAATGATGAACAATGTTGAAAACGGAATAAATCTGGATGCAATATGAAGGAAGCAATTTAGCAGTGCAAAAGAAGTAATGGTGTGGAGTGTGCTAAAGAAGGAAGTAAGAATGATAACATTGAGTGGTGGAATGATGAAAGAGGTGATGCAAGGTGTTAAAAGTAAAAAAGAAGCGTGATTGAATTTATCTAAAAGCAAATGATGAAGCCATTTTCAAAAGAAAAAGAGCTTGGAATATATATTAAGGAAGAGAAAAAAAGAATGCTAAAAGATGCATCGTAAAGAAAGAAGAGTAATATGAACCAGTTTGAAAGGAGATGAATGGACATACAAAGGAATAGGAAGCTCTCTGGAATAAAGTAGCCGAAAGGTTAAGAATTAAGAATAAAGCGAAACCTGCTTTAGAAATAATGTAATAGGAGGAGGTGAATTTTTGTAACTGATGGAAATGTGATGTGGAAAATGGAGAATGTGGAAAAGAACACTGTGAAAATACTAGTTTATAATATTACAGTAATGATGAGGTATAATGACTGTATGTGGTTTGAATACGTTTACAAGAAGGAATA
>JABUQX010114558.1:5000-20782 GCA_015478945.1 Trachelipus rathkii | reverse complement strand
AAGAGAGAGATTGGTGCGGTGGGTGTGTGGGTGTTTTTTTTTTATGAGAGAAGAGTTACATTATCTCTTTCTCCCTAAAGCAAGTTTTTTAGATGATTTGGTGTATGACGAGGCGATTCAAGGGCTTAAATCTCGCAAACATCTTGTTTTTTGACCCTTCTATGAGTTGTAATATACTACATTACTTACCGTTGGAGATTGTGCAATCTAGAGCATTTTGTGACATATCAAATTTCTCTGTGCTCTATATTAGACATAATCATTTTTGACTGACGAACTTGAGGATCCCGCCTTAACTTCTACCATGTTAATCGCATAATCCTCCTTGTGAGCCAGATCTGGGGTCCTTCTTCCTTACTGTCTCATTTCAGTCATTCCTTTCTATTGTTAGCCATCTGGCTCAGACTTGATCACTCTTATATTCTTACGTGTGCTTGACACCGGTAAAGTCATTGAAAATTCGTTGTTTCTCTTTTTTTCCGTACCTTGCCTCTTGATTTGCATAAAATTTACTAAGACGGAGCTAACTGGCTCATTGGCATTAATCGAATAAATAATTTTTAACCCATCTAAGTGTGGAGAATGATCTTTCAGCTCACTTGCCAATTATAAGAGCAATATATATACTATAAGTATATATATATATATATATATAATATATTAATATATAGTTATATATATTTATATATATAATATTATATATTATATATATATATTATATATGATATATCTTTATTTATATATTAAATATTATTATATATATATATATATATATTATTATATAATAATATATAAAGTTATATATTGATATATATATTATAAAATAATATATACTACTGAATATATATTTATATATATAATATAGTTAGTTATATATGTTATATATATATAATATATAATTATATATAGTATTAATTATTATAATATAATATCATATATATATATATTTGTAAATCTAAAATATATACTATATATAATAATTATATCTATATGATATATATATATTTACATTATATATGGGACAATTTAAGCTTAACTTAATTTTCTTCACAAGATAGATACACATAATTAATAAATTAAATCGATGAATTTAAAACTATTCAATTAAACAGTAAATATATTTTTAAAATTTATTTATTATTGATATAGCTTTATGACTATTTTAATCTAAGGATTTGGATACGTGATTCTGGAGGGGGAAGAATGCAGCGTCTGCTGGGACTAGGTATGTCTGCAGTCCCTCCTACAACTGGAGGCATTTTTATCCAAAATTCCTGTTATGCGTAATTCTGCAGAACGATGTTTTTAGATAGAGGTGATATATATCAAATCTATCTATATTATATTATAAATAATTATATCTAATATAAATGTGCGTATATATATATATATATATAGTTATTTATTATATATTATAGTATATAATAAAAATAATATATATATGATATATATTTATATATATATAGTATGATATAATATTTATATAATCCCACAGTATTTGTATATATACTATAAAATATATATTATATATATATATTATATTATATTATAATACTACTATATTACTATAATATAATATAATATATCTATAATTATATATATATAATATATATATACTATAGTATATATATATATATAACTATATATATATAATTTTATATATATATATTGTGTGGAGAATATCTAATTTTAGTTTATATTAAATAATTATAACATATATACTATATATAATATATAATTATTTTATAATATATCTATATCTATTTATATATATATATATTGTATTATAATATATAATTTACTATATATATATAAATAGTATATATTATCTAGGTATACATATTATATATATACTATATACTATACTATATACTATTAATATAGTTATATATTATATATATTATTTATATATTATTTTATATAATATACATAAATATATATATATATATATCTATAGATAATATATATTATATAGATATAATATATATAGTAGTATATATATATATATTAATACTATATATAATTATAATAGTATATAATATATAGTATATCATATATAACGTGATAGGCGTATCGTAAGATACAATTGCATCGGGATAACGTGATTCATCGATAACATTTGCAATCGGGTTATCGGTATGTGATGGACAAATCTCTAAATGCTATCGGTATGGTAATAGCTTTAATGCTTTTTTTCTATAAAATGTATCGGAAAAATGATAATCGATATGATACGTTCTTTCAAAATAATTATAACTAATTAATATATATATATATATATATATATTATATATATAATATATATATATATAGCTATATTTATATACATAATATATAATATTATATATACTGTATATAATATATATTATATAATAATTATAACTATATATTGTAGATTTCAATGCAAGAGTGGGGGGAGAAGAGCGAGGTGGAGAGAATGACGTGGGACATGTATGGAAGAGGAGCTAGAATTATATTGCGGTAGAGATGTTGATAGATCTTCTGTTTAAGGAAAGGAAATGGGAAGATCATGAATGTTTTTTTTTCCAACAGATGGACCTCACATAGAGTTCAAGATAATAGAGTTGACACAATTCCAAGAGAATTACGGATCAGAGATACTTATAAGCTATAAGAATACGCCTGATAGTAGGATCTAACAAATGTGAAAGTGATACATGGAGTAGCAATATATATTCGGAATCATGTGATTATTTGGATGACGGACATGAAGGTGAAGACGACAAGTTGCAGAATAGAAGAAAAGAGCTTGTGATTAAGAGTGGAGTCATGAAGGAGTGATAGAATAGAAAACTGGAATGTATTTGAAATAAGTATAAGAAGTCAGAATACTAGAACAATGGACAAAGTGAGGTCGAAGAGATAGGGGGAGAATACAAGAAAAAAAGTAAAAACAGGGCAGAAGAGGGACGCCTGGGTAAATCAGGATAGGTAGGAGGAACTGAGGAAAAGAACGATAGCGGGCGGTGGATCTGAAGAAGTAAGGAGGCAATAAAGAGGAAAAGTATTCGAATGAAAGGTGGGTTGAAAATAGAACTACAGACAGACAAGGGCCGTATTACCGTGGAAGGTAAAGAAAGAAACAAGAGAGAGTGAAAGAGAGTAGAAAGAAAGGAGCACAGAAGAGAGTTGGAAGAAATTCTATAAGGAAGATGTGAGGGCACAAAAGAAGAGGATTTATTAGACTGACACAGAAAAACGTCGATAGCAGCGAGCAAAGAGGAAAGTAGTGAATGATCAAAGATAAAGAGAAAATTGCAGTTTCTTTTTTAAATCAACCCCTAAACAGGAGATTAGCAACGAAATCAAAGGCTTAGAACGTTTGAATGTGAATGAAGCAAGTCGTGTGGATGGATATGAGAAGAGATAGTTGAAGGAGGGAAGGTAACTGAAGAGCGGGAACGAGAATAACTTGAGAGGAGTTTGGGTGCTCTGAGAACAATGAAAGATTCGGAAGATGTGGATACCATAGAATAACAAAAGAGGGAGGAAGAAATGAAGAATTCCGAATTTCAAGTAGGTGTTGGAACGTAGAGAAGTAACAGATGAGTGGGATAACTTAAATACCTTTATCAAAATAAAGAGGATAAAAAGATACAGGGGAGTGTAACAACTATAAGGTAACATTCTTGTTGGAAAACTTGGCATAAGAGAATACTAGAGAAATCACTGAGAATGGTCAGTAAAGCCCAGATGGGGGTAGAGGCACACGGGAAATTATAGAAAGAAAGAAGCGACGGATTTTTTTGTTGCTTTGAGAATACGTTAAGAAAAGGTATGGGAATAGTTAATAAACGAGCATGATGTAGATTTCATAGTTCTAGGAGAAAAGCTTTTGCATTCAGTGTCTAGGAATAGGACTATGGAGTTGCTAGAGGGAGAAATTATGAATAGGATAAAAAGTTGTTAGCAGCGACCGATTCTTCTGAATCAGATCATAGATTCGGAACAACAGAATATTGAGAATAATAATACACAAGAATCAGAAGTGGAATGTGATTATCAGAAAAAACTGGAGGAAAATCGATTTTTCATCTAGCTGATTACGAATGATGAACCATAGAGATCGGGGGCGATATTCTGGGCATGCCAACATGCCAGGCATGCTGGAAGCCCAAGAGGAAGGATAGCTGAGGAAGATGTGGTAACATGTTTTGCTAATAGGCATAGAGAGACCGGTCTGACTATGGACACAAAATGACTGAGATCATTGTGGTTAGTAAGGGAGAAGGAAGGGGAGCTGGAGATCAAGAAAATTGTGGAAGGGACTGAGATATAAATGGTGGAGAAATGCAAATACTTGAGATGGAATATTCTGGAAGGAGGAAGGAGGAAATGTAACAGGCAATATCAAGTGATTATGCTCAGTATTGGGGAAGCTGTAAGAGCAGGGTACCTACTGAAAGAATAGACAATGAGTATCGAGGTGGAAAGGGTGAATCTCTGTAACCTGTACTGATAAATCCGGTGTACTAAACAAATCGGTCAGAGACATGGAGTAGCGACCAACAAGAGAAGGAAGTAAAGGTAGTAATAACAATCGGACAGCAAATGATAGTTTTTAAGAATCATAGTGGGAAAGAAAAATATAGAGACAGCAAGAAGAAACTTAAAAATAGAAGGAGAGGGTTGAGAAGTGAAGGCTATAATTAATAAGATGGATTCGGCAGCAGCCGATTGAGAATGGGGGGAACTGGAGGGATTTGCAGGTCAGGATAAGAAGTGGCATGAGGAGAATGGTAGTGGAAGACAGTAGGTGGAGACTCTTGAGAAGAACATGGAATGCTGTCGAGGCTGGGAGAAGAAGAGGGAGGTGATGTGGAGGAATAAGAAGAAAGATTGGAGGTTAAGAAAGGACCTAAAATATTTGGTCATGACCTTTCTGGGAGCGTTGTAGTTTGTAAACTTAATATATATATATATTATATTATATATTATATATATATATATATATATTATATATATATGTATTAATATGATATAAATATATATATATATATATATATATAATATTATCTATATTATATATATACTAGTTTTGGATATATAGTGTTGTAATGTATGTAGTATGTATGTTATTATATATATTTATAATTATAATATATATATATATATAATATATTTACTATTTACTAGATATATATATATATGTATAATATATATATAATTTATATATAGTATATATATATATGATAATATACGTATCATATATATATAATATATAATTATGAATTGATCTCTCGATTGTTTCTATTGAGCTTTGTTGGCAACTCTTCTAGGCAGTTGATTAAAAAATATTAATCGCCTTAAATGAACCCTTCAGGTATTGTCCAGCCTTCTGAACATGTTTCAAAGGGTTTTGTAATAGGTTCGGAAGTATTTCAATCTGGATATGATGCCATGAAACGTAAACTAGCAATATTGAGATTCTGTGTCAAATCAAGATTCCAGTTAAGTGGCATATCAATTCGATTACAGTGAAGAAAAACTATATAATGAGAAAGGATCAAGAAATGCTGGTAGAAATATTCCTATAAAGGAACCCTTCCAAAAAGATAGCCCAAAAGAGTTATGAAACATGCAGGATGTTTTGAAAGTAGTGTGATGAGTTATTTGTTATGAATAATCAACTGCGCATTACCACGACTACGAGGAAGATTCGATGATATGGAGGTTGTCGTCAACATATATTTTAGCTGCAAATAAAAATCTTCTCTGGAATATATAGCTTCATTTTCCTGGTGTTATTTGCAGTTTTTCTATTTTTTAAATACAACACCAGCATAACATCATCATAGTATTAGATTAGAAGGACTCTTAGTCTGGTAGGGTTATTCAATTCTCCTAAAGAGCAGACTGATTGATGAAATACTTAGCAGTTGGTATTTTAAAAGGAAATTCTAGTGCTATGAGAAAAACTAGGTTTCCTAATTTATTTTACTGTAGGTATAGAATAGCATTGAAGCTTGATTATATATATATATTATATTATATATATATTATTATAATATATTATATATATATATATCTATATATATAATATTATATATATATATTATTATATATATTTATATTATATTATATATATAAATATAATATTTATTATATATATATATAAATATATATAAACTGTATATAAAACGTATAATTTAAATAAATCTCTAGTCTTTAAAATGTATCTAGATCATGTATCGGCGGATACATGAGTAGTAGGAAGGGGGGATTCCGGACCTCCGAAAGTGACGCGCGAACTTTATTTGACCTTTTCTTACGCGACTTTTGAGCCCAAATTTTTACCTACTCTTGACAGTTATTTTGACCTTTTACGCTTTTTGGGCTTGCGCATATTTTTCGAGCCAATTTATTTCCTACTTGACAGCTGTTTTGGCTGTTACCCTTTTTTGGGACTTCTTTTTCTTTCGACTAACTTCCGTTTCACATGGGTAATTGTATGGCCCAGGTAGTTTTCGGCAGCCCTATATTCTTTGGCAACCCTATTTTTCGGCAACCTAATTTTTTCGGCAACTCCTAATTTTTTGCACCCTATTTTTATTGGCAACCCTATTAATCTATTTTATCGGGCGCACGCGCCTAAATCTTATTGCAACCTTCGAAGAAGGGTAGCGCAGAAGCGGTTTTGCGTCAGCACCGTTGTACTGTCCCACCTAATTTTTTCGAACAGACGCTTTGGTCTTTCCATGGGGTCAATTTTTTGGGCCCCTAATTTTGTTGACCAACACTCCTTGGGGCTTAGCCCTTTTTATTGATATTTAGTACATGCTACCACGCGGGCGCTCCGCGCGCGCGCCACACACACACAACACAACACACACACAACACACACATCACCACATGCACGCAACACCACTACACCTAGCTCCATAATAGCCTAACAGCCCACCTGCCACATGCCTCCCCAGCTTCCCCAGTACACCAACTATCTCCACTCATCGACCTTTCCCTATGGCTACACCATACCTAGATGCCACTCAGTCTGTGCCATAGAGCTACACTTGACACCTAAGCTCGCACCAGCTTTCACTCTGCCTTACACCTACGACCTACGCTACAACATACGCCTCTACACACAGCCTTCACTAACCCTGAGACCTTAAGACTACACAACGACAGCCCTTACATCCGATAAGACTAAGCACTTATAACTAGCGCACACCACGTGCCGCCTACAAACTTTGGATGTGTTAACTCTTGGTTTGACATATGAATAGATTTCAGCCATTGACCCTGGCCATAAATACCAAGGCTAAATTATTTGAACCGGCAACTGAGTGGTTTGAATCGGTTCCCAATACGCAAGAAGATAATCTAGAGTGTATGTTACTATTAGGATGTTCATTATGACCAGATGAAGTAATTTCGACCTGAATGCCAGGTGAGTGACAGGTGTGTGCAGTGAGTTGCCAATGAGTGCCAATGAAGTAGGAAGTGAGTGCCATATTGAGTTGGACCAAGTGAGGTGCACAATAAGTTGCCAAGATGATGACCCATATCTGCAACTGTAGTGCATGTTTATCAAGCCTTTATCTAGCCTCAGCCTTGAGCTAGAAAAGCCTTATATGGGGTGATCTACACACCCGTAGGTATATAGGTAATGAGGGATCGATGTGGTGTAGTATTACAAGTTGCAGGATGCTTCCTACTTATGAGTTAGTCTTTTTTCTAACACTTATACAACACTACACGACGACACTTATACACACTTCACTATGACACTTAATACACACATGACACATACATTAAACCATATACACTTACCACTCACCCTCACATGAAGCCAAACAGACTACAACTTATCTCACTTCCTCTAACATCACTCCGATCATATTTTTGATGCCAATCAACTTTGATGCTCAACCTTTGATGCAGACCCAGCATAAATAGCCCAGCATTGAGCCTCCACTTTTGAAGGTATTATCTTGTGATGACTCATCTTTGATGCGGCATCTTTGATACATCTATTTGAATTGAGTACATATTTTGATGAAAATCACTTTGATGACTCAGTCTTTGTTACTCTAGTATCATAAGATGCCACCAGGGCCGAGCAAGCCCTCCCGCAAAGTGGAGGCCCCGCACCTCGAGCTGGCGACCCGCCTCGGAATATAGTAAAAACTATATATACCTATAAGTATTACATTTATTTCATGCTTAGAGCATGTTATTTTTAAAAAATTTTCGCAACCTAAAACTGTAACTCATTAGAGACCTATTATTTATTTGACACATATATTTATTAACATTATTTCTACTTAATACTTTTTACTTAATACTTCTAATATCTTATAATGTTTTAAATGTAATGTAAGAAGAAAAAACCAGAGTGCCTGATATACAAACATTTTATTTTACAACAACTGTACGAAATTTTATTAAAAACATTAAATTACATAGCTTAAAGCTGAGCTTCAGTTAGAATCATAAGGTGTACCTAGACAACGAAGAGGGATTAGATATCGCTTAATGTTTTACTGCTTAGTCTGCTTAATCATGTTTAACTCGGCATTTAAACTCCATAGTATTTTGACTGTTTTAACTTGAATATGATTAAGTTATCTGCTTTAATCACATATTTAGTCAGCATTACATAACGCTTTAACCGGTAAATCAGTAAAATCAATTACACATCCCCCCCTAACACCTAGGGCGGGATTAGTATGCTTTGTTATGACTAGCTTTACTGCTTTGAAACTCATGTTTTAAATGCTTTGAGACTCCGTATCTTTACTGCTTTAACGTCAAATATGTTTTTAAACATAGCTTTTAGACAGCTTTTACACTTAGAACATTACATACCTTAAAGCGTAAATCAGTAAATCAAGTGAGGTGTGGACCGTAAACCAAAGGGGGCGATTAGTGTCCTGTGTTGTTTTACTGAGCTTTATGCTTTAACTCTGTTTTACTGCTTTACTTTTCTGCTTTACTGCTACTTCTGCTATTCTGCTTTAGACTTGTCTGCTGGTTATCAGTTTTAACTTTACTGCTTTATGTCTTTAACTCATATATGTTATTAATTAATGTTTTTATTTTGTGTTTTAATATTTTTTATTTATTTTTTAAATTATTTTTTATTTATTTTTATTATTTATTTTTTATTATTTTATATTTTATTTTTTATTATTTTTATTATACTTAGTGGGTATGAAAAATTACTAATATTTTTATGTATTATAGCAAACACCATACACACACACCACACACACACACAACCCACAACACACAGATTACACCTTACCATTATACACACATTAATATGAGACTGAATACACACATATCACTATGACACTTACATTTCCGCATAGACACTTACATTTACACTGTCAACCCTGTGAGCCACACACACACACTTAACAACTTATGCCACACATTCACTATGATTACTTATACACAATTCACTGAAACTTAGCATCTTATGTATAGACAACTTACATTTCACACTTAGCACTCACAACAGAATTTACTTACGAACAACGATTTACTTACTACTGCACCACAGAGTTTCACTTTAACACTCAAGATTTTAACTTTAAACACACAAGATTTCTTAACTTTGCACACAGATTTACATCCCACACACACACCATAACACAGATCAGAACACGTACAGTTACACAATATAACGTATAATTTTAAAACTATTTATGTTTTCTAATTAACACGTCAATATATTACTCTGATCAAATATAACTAAAACATTTCAAGTTTCTTAAAATTCTATAAAGGTAATTTTTTGTTGTAATATGTATTAATGTTAATCTTTTTGTTTAATTAATTATAATATCAATTTTAAAATAAACTTTTAGCTAATATCTTTAATGAAGATTTATTAAAACATATATCTTGACGGTACTTTAAAGCATATAGATCAGTAAATCAGTAAGGACCAAGCCTAGCCACCCTCTACAATAATATGACGTTTTGTTTCTGAGTTGACTCGTTATCTGCTTTACATCATCTTTAGACAATTTAGTAATAAGTATAACAAATATAAAAAAATAGAAGTGTTTCTCTTGATAACAAAAATGTATTTTAGTTACAACATTCTAAGTTTTTATTTAAAAATAACAATTATTCACTTACAGTTATATTATTCATCAATTTATAAAAATATTTCAAAGTTTTTTAAATAAATTTCGTGGAGTTATCTTTTATGTATTATTATATAATTATTCTATGTAACAAGTGACAATCCATACAGAGAAAACACAACAACTGCGCATCCTTACAAGGATTACGAAACTGAACACTCTCGTCTGTAAAATGTTGTTGAATAACTAACTTTAGGTCTAAATTTAGATAATCCCTTATTTGTACCCGGGGCGATTTATAGCTAAATTCCAGGTCATAAATAATATTTCACTGACCTTTTTGTAAAAATGTGTGGTGAATAACTACGTTGGCCTTAATTTATGGCCTAAATATTAGAGATAAAGCCTTTTGTAGACGTGTTAGATCTTTAATACTACCTACAAAGGTCAAAGGTTACTTCCGGCGTATAGACAAGATCCATTGTTATTATTAGTTGTTTATAATATTTCTCAAAATGGAACATGCTGGATTGGATAAGATCCTTTTAAAGAGGTAAAAAGGAAAATGTTTTCCTTACTTGTGAGTGGACGGGGATCATCCTTATGTGTATAGCACGCGTCTGTATGTGCGTTTGGCTCCCGAGAATTTTTATCGTATTTTGAAAATTAAATTTAGGTTTTGTAAAAATGTATTTGAGCGGGTGTGTGTTTTATTATCTTTAGACCCAAACTCATTTTTTTTAAAATCATAGTCATTTTAGGTGTTAAGCGGTGCACAAGTTAAAATTGATTTGAGTATTAAAAGTGTTTAGTTTTTGACTAAGTGTATATCATATTTATAAGAAATACTTACATTGAGGAATTAATTATTAAATTCACTAGAATAATTAATGAATTAATCTAGTTCTAAATTGACAACCACGAGGGCTCAGCATGAGCCCCACCTGCAAAAAGGCAGCCAACCCGCACCCGCTGGTGCTACCGCCGCGTCTGCTCGCCTCGCACGCGTACCGCCCGCCGGTGCGCCCGCCAGCGCAATATTATTCACAGGTTCCCGCCGCGAGTGAGCCCGCAGCGATATCGCGCGCGAATTATTATTTAGAACACGCATACAACAGCACACCACAACAACGCAGACATTACACTACACACCTACAAAAAACAACCACACACACACACAACCACACGACACAGCGCATCATAAACACATACTTTCTCAATCCTATATACGATTTTATTTTTATTTTATTTAATATTAGTGTTATTTAAATAGATAATGTAGATACATTAAAAGTTAAAACTTGGAATGAACATACACACAACACAACCAACACACAGCACCAGCACACACGCCGTCACGTTACACAATGTATATTATTTAAAAAATTTTTTTTTATTGTATTATCTATAACTTGGGTTATGTTGCATCCTATTGTTATTACTTAAATGATGACAGTCAGGTTGATCACACACATTACACCATTCGAACACAACACACTTTCCACACGCAACTCACTTACACATATTTGTAATTTATTAAAACAATTTTTTTTTTATTATTATTATTATACTTAGTGTTATTTCTCCGTCGCTATTGTTATTATGTTCACATTTAGACCAACGATGCACGCACTCACAATCACAACACACCACACATTACCAAAACACACACCTATTACACATGCCCCCACCGATATTAATTGGAGCCTCTCCAATTGATGCTCAGCTTTTGAATGCCTCAACATTTGATTGTTCATCAGTTTTTGACTGCCTCCACTTATGATGCCATAGCTTTTGATGCCCTCAACTTTTGTTACCTCAGCTTTGATGCGATCAGCTGTTGATGCAATCAACTTTAAATAACTTGAGGCTTTAGGTACCGGTCACTTAGTGGCTCAGTCTTTGAGGCCTCTCGTCTTGTGGCTTATTCTTTGATACCTCCATATATTCATGATTCAGCTTATAAGAGTTTACACTTGAAAGCGATAAGAGCACCGTGCGACTTACTTATACACACATATACACTATAGTTCTTATTCCGACATCATAAGCACATACATAGACACTATACGTTCACACGCATTAGAACACTTACACTACGCGCACGACATATGTATATATTATATATATATATATTATATATCATTATATATTAATTATATATATTAGAATATATATATATATATATTTATACTACTTATATTTATATAATATATGATATTCTTAATAATTATATATTAATATATATTATATATAATATATATATATATATATAGATATATTATATAATAATAGTATTTCATGTCGACGCGGGAATATTGCGAACTGCCGGGCCGCACCAGCGGCGGGCGGGAGTCGGAAAGTATTCGGCGCCTGCGGGCGCAGAGCGGCGGCGAGGTACGTGGCGGCGGGGGACGTGGCGGGACGGCCCGCGGTGCGGGGTCTTTAGGCTTTGCCTTTGCGGGTGGGTCGATGTCCTGAGCATGGTGGTTAGCTTATGACTAGATGAATTAATTATTATACTATTCAGTGAAATTAATAAATTATTCCAAGGAAGTATTTATTATTAAAATACTGGATATACTGTTTTTCACTAGTTACTGACAATTTACTAGCAGAATACTGACTAACTGTGCATACGCCTTTAACGCTAAAATGACTATTGATTTTAAAAGAGAGTTTGGGTCTAAAAGATAGTAAAACACACACCTGCTGTATGTGAAGTGAATGAATACAGTTAATTTTTAGGTTCGTTTTTTCTATATTTTAGTTTTGGTTTATTCGTTCAAAGGGTTTGGGGTCGTTGTTGAGACTGTGGAGTACACCACACAAGGCTGAAAGATGAACAAGCTTGTCGTTTGTCAGGAAGGAGGTAGGATATTATTATATTATAATATTATTATATTAATTTATGCTTATTCTTATTATGCTCATTATTATTATGCTTATTATTGTTATGCTTATATTATTTTTTTTTTCATTATTGCTTGTTAGGGTCATTGCCTTGGATTTGCTTAGGAGTTAAGAGGGTCAAGGGTTGTGAAAATTAAATTACCCCGTTAACGAACGAAAAAAGCTGGATAATATCCAGGTAATAATTAATTCATACATTTATTGTTTTTCATTTTTAGTTATTGTTTTCATGCTTTTTTATTTCTTTATATAATTTAATTTGAATTTGTTGGATGTAATTATTTAATTTTAATTGAAGAATTTAATGATGATAATTTTAATTTAAATTTGATTGAAATTTTGTCTATATATTTATTATATTTATTTTCGTTAAGTTTTCATAATGTTTAGGTTTATTTTCCTTCTCCAGTTTTTTTTGGGGGGGCTGGCTTTTACTGGGTTGAAGTTCTGGATCTGACAGCTGAGTTCAACAAGAGAACATTGTAAATATTGTACATACATAGGCCCGAGTGTCTAGATTTAAATAAAATAAAGTAGCTAAAGGAATTCAAACAGAACAAGGTGAAAATCTGGAAAATTGAAAAAAGATATTTGAAAAAATAAAAAAAAAAAAAAAGGACTATTAGAAAATTAGAAAAAGAAAAAAAGGACTATTAGAAAATTAGAAAAAGAAAAAGACAGAAAATTAGAAAATACCTATAAAAAGAAATAAACTGAAACCCTGAAATAAATTGAAATAGAAAAGAAATTATTAGAAAATTATAAAATACTTAGAGAAAATACTAAGAACAGGAAAGGAAAAGAGAAAGAAGATTGAAAAAACAGAAATTGATAATTTTGCAGATAATTGTATATTTGTGGTATTAATGACTTTTATATTGTAGGATTAAGGTAGTTACGTAACTAAATTTATTAAATATTTTTTGTATCGGTCTCTGTATTGGCTTATCACAGTATCGGTTTCGGACTTTATTAATATTGGGTGTTGTGGGAAGGAAAGGATTTGTTGTCGTTTGATTTTTTTTAATAAATTCTTATTGGTTTTGGTGGTTTGGTTTGTTTTTTCCTTTGCTTTATTCTTGTTGAGAGGACTCACGACAAATAAAGAAATAGTGGACGAGATCGAACCCACTACAATGTATAGTGGTGTGTGTGATGGGAACCGACCGGCTGGGAGGCCGAAAAAAGGCGGATAGAGTCAGTAAAGGAATGCCTGAGGGAGAGGAATGTGCTTGGTACCTGCGAGAAGAAAGGTGCATAATAGGAGTGAATGACGGGGTTTTGTTCAGGGGATATGATTGTGGCCCACCTGGGACAAGAGATGAACCCAACATTGGCGAGATGCCATAGTGAAGGTCCGTCGTGGTCCCATGAAGCCCTAGGGTGGATTTCTTTGACTGTGAAGAGTTCTCACTTAAGGCTATAAAGGGGGCGGTAAAACTGGGCTTTCTTTTCGACGTGTGTCATACTCTTCTACTACTTTCCTGTTTCCAGTGCATGGGACACACCTTACTCCCGCCTCCCAGCCTGGGGGAATAATATATATATATATATATATATATATATATATATATATATATATTATTTATAATATATATAATATATATATATATATATATATATATATATATTATATATATATATTATATAATATTATATATACCGGATATATATATATATATATAATAATATATATATATATATAATATATAATATATATATATATATATTAATATATATATATATATATATATATATATATATATATATATATATATATATATATATAGATATATATATATATATATAATAATATATATATTTATATATATATAATATATATTATATATATATATATTATATATATATATATATATATATATATATATATATATATATATTATATATATATTATAATATATATATATATATAATTTTTATATATACTATATATATATATATATAGGTATATATCATTTGCAGAGATAAACACCGTCACTCACGGGCAGACCCTAATCAAGCGAGGAGGCTGTACTCGTTTAACGTCCGAGCAAGACGAAGCCAAGCTCAAGGAGAGAATAGCTCTCATTCTCTCCACTCCGAAACAGTTGCGAACCTGGGCCCCTCGCTTTGTTGGCGAGTGCTTAACACTGAGCTTATCGGGCCGGCTTTTATATAAATGAAATATGAAATACAAAAAAAATTAGTATATATATATATTATTATATATATATATATATATATATATATATATATATAAATATATTATATATATATATATATATATATATATATATATATATAACTATATATATATATATATATATCTATATATTTTGTATATATTTATATATATATATAAGAGCGGCACATTTTAAAAACTTCCTATTTGGCAAAATCTTCAACCCATTCAAACTCTAAGAGATAAATGGTCAACATTTTTTTTCACATATTATGAATTTCACATGAAATTCAAACACATGAAAAAATGGTCGGCAGATTTTATTGAAAAAGAACAAGATTTTACCTTTCGAAGATTTTAGAATAGATTTAAACCATTTCCACTGCTCGGCTTTATAGTAAAGCCAAATTAAGAAGACAGTTCAATGATAAACAAGAAAAAATAAAAGCAAATTAAGTTGCTGTGGATAGCTTTATCATTAGGAAGAATTAAAACTCTAAAACGGTACAATCATTTATTACTCTCACTTTAAGTCCAGGTATAAACTAAGTACCGTATAAAAAATATAAATTCAATGAATTGCATAAAAAATATATTATACATACCTAAATCTTAATTCC
>JABUQX010114557.1:20000-27500 GCA_015478945.1 Trachelipus rathkii | reverse complement strand
AGATGGAATTTGGTAAGCCCTTTGGTCTTTACCCGCTGGAGGATATATATATATATATATATATATATATATATATATATATATATATATATATATATATATATATATACTAAGATATATTATATATAATATATTTCCATTTAAATATATTATATTATATCTGCTTTTAATTTACATTTATATATATATATATACATATATTAGATATATATATATATATATATAATATATAGTATATAATATATTATATATATATATATACTATATATATATATATATATTAGGATTGATGCAGGTAACATCCGCATCCGCAACCGCATCCGCGGATATTCGGCACATTATTAAAGCATCGCATCCGCATCCGCATCCGCCTTTGCCCTGCGGATTTTGCGCGGATGTTTATTGTCGAGATTTTATAAAGAATTATAATAAAAATACTTAGATGAATCTGAAAAGAAAATGTAAATTGTAAATGATTTTGGAGGCAATTCAAAAACGGCTTGATATTCCATATCTAAATGTTATCAAAGACATTCAAACTCGCTTGGAATAGTACACTTCATATGATTGGAAAGAGTATTGCGCTCAAAGATGTGTTCTTTGGCTTCGTACGCAGTTTCAATTCCAGAGTTAAACAAATCTCATTAATTTGGAAAATGAACATCAATCACACTGCATTAAGCTATTGAAACCATTTGAAGAAACTGACCAAAAAAATCAGCGCCTCTACAGCTTCTGTCTTTTATGTAATACCATTAATCTCAAACGCTAAGGAAACATTTTGAACTATCTTCAAATGAAAATGATGACGGTTTAAAAAGAATGAAAGATGTAATAAAACTAGAGCTATAGAAAAACGCTTTGGTTCTGTGGAAATTAATAACCTTCATATCATTGCAACTTACTTAGATCCCCGTTATAAAGCAAGTTTTTTTGTAACGATATTAGAACAGGTTAAATCGTTACTTTGTGTTGCAGTTGAAAAACTTCAATCCAAACAGTCTTTAATTAATTCGCCACCCATTAAAAGGAAAAAAAAGCAAAATCTACAGAACCAACCGTCTACAAGTAAATCAATAACAGATTCACTTGAAGAATTCTACAGTCAGTAGTGATGAAGAAACACACGCATTACCAAAAGATGTAGTGCAAATGATGGAAAACCTATCACCAAGATAAACGATTAGATTCAAATGATGTTCCAATCAGGTTGAAAGTTAAGCAAAATGTTTTACCCACGCTTGAGGATAAACTTGCAAGGAAACTTCAATACGAACAGTCTATTAATTAGCCATCCATTAAAAGGAAAAAAACGTGAAATATACAGAACCAACAACTTTCTACAAGGAAATCAATAACAGATTCACTGGAAGAATTTCTACAGTCCAGTAGTGATGAAGAAACACACGCATTACCAAAAGATGTAGTGCAAATGATTGAAACTATCAACAAGAAAAACGACTAGATACAAATGAAATGATGATCCTATCAGCTGGTGGAGTGTTAATTAAGCAAAAGGAAAATGTTTACCCACGCTTAAGTAAACTTGCAAGGAAAATACCTGGCCTGTCCTCCAACTAGTGTTCAAGCAATGCGGTCTAATATATGACGAAAAGATAAACAAGGCTCTTCAGCAGAAAAGGCGGAGAAAGGGCAGAAAAATGTATTGTCTCTCAAGCACAAGCCTTCCCATATTGGAATTTCTAATTACAAGGGCACAAACGATAACCCTTATCACATTTCATGTAAAATCTTCTTTCATTAAGGTCGGAGGTTAGGGAAAGAGAGTTGATGGGTCCATGTTGAGTTGGGTCCCCGTTCAAGCAACCTGGTAACAATTATTTATTAATGATTGGGCTAAAACTCGATATTATATATATATATATATATATGATATATATATATATATATATATAATATATAGATATAATTTTTATATATATATATAATATATATATATATATATATTAAACATCCGCATCCGCATCCGCATCGCATCGCGGATGTTTAAAATCAACATCCGCCATCCGCATCGCAATCGCGGGATGCCGAAAAAATTGGACATTCTGCAGCATCACAATTATATATATATATATAATATATTATATATATATTATACTATATATATTATATATATATATATATATATATTATATATATATATATATATATATATATATATATATATATATATATATATATATATATATATATGCGACAAAAATCTTCCATAATACTAACACAATGCTTTTTAAAATCAGCAATTTGAAATTATGAAAAAATATAAATGATAAATGTGTGCTGTTAATTTGTAATATATAAAAAGTTTGGGAAAGATAAACTGTTTAAAGAATTCTTCCTTCTCAAATATATCTTTGGAACTAATCCCCAAAATTGTTTATTTACTTTAACATCTTAATAACAATTTTCTAACTCAAAGGAAAAATAAAGAGAAGTTATTAGTTTTTAATTATTGCTATCGTATTCTGATATTATAATTTTATTTTAAAATTGACTTATTAATGTTTTCATCCCATTTATTTACTATCTAAATATGTAATTGGGATGTATTAGCCTTATGCTTTCATTTAGAACACGTTTTTATTACATTTTTTTATTAGAAAAAGCAAAAAATAATAAAAAAAACATAAAAAAAACAATGTTTTTTAGTTGGTTTAACAAAAAAAACATGTTGGTTTAAACCAAACACCCCTGAATCAAATGATAATGTATGTAAATGTATTAAAAAGAATCGCCTATTAATAATCTTGCAAAGATCATCAGGACAGTTTGTATGTTTCAAAATACGTCAGGTTTACCTTTCTATTTTCCTACATTCTCATTCTCAATTTATAAACATTTTTGCAGACAACTTACACGTATGTGGCAGACTACGTCCTAAACTCTGGATGACCATACTGATATTTATGTTAAATTTATGTATCTGAATATCAGTTTTTATTGTACTTATTTTAATCATGCTCTGCTTCTCATTTTTACATTCTTGCATCGATAGTTCATATGGTAACCAGACAGTTCGTTATTGAACTTGCAATACAAATTAGGAAGTAGGAGTTGTTTTCCAGCAACCTTTCGTGTTTTCCATATTATTTTTGCTAGATTGGAATCTCGTTACTCTACTCTACTTGAAAGAAATTCATTATTACTCTTAGTATATATATATATATATATATATATATATATATATATATATATATATATATATATATATATATATATATGCATATATATATATATATATATATGAACCATGTCTTAATCGCTGTATGTAATATGTAATAGCCTGTATTATATATATATATATATATAATATATATAATAATAATAATAATAATAATATATATATAATAATAATATAATAATAATATATATAATAATAATAATAATATATATATAATAATATATAATAATAATAATATATATATAATAATATATGTATATATATATAATAATAATATATATATAATAATAATAATATATGTTTATCTTTAATAGTAATAATAATTATAGAGATAAATTATAATATAATAATAATAATAATAATTTAAGATAATATTATAAGAAGGTTTTCACAATAGCGTAAAATCGAAATGCAAATATATGCTAACAAACAATAATAATAATAATAATAATAATAATAAAAATAGGTGATAATTGGTTTAGAGCGACAACTATCATCAATCCATATCTCAAAAACTACAATAGTCACAGGGAAAAGGAATACATTGCTGGAATGCTGGTCCAATTTTAGGGCGGAAAATGTAAAAAAAAAAAAAAAATATATCTCAAAAACTACAATAGCTACAGCGAAAAGGAATACATTTTTGGAATCCTGGTAAAATTTTAGATAGGAAAATGTAAAAAAATAAAAAAATAAAAAATATTATTGCTAATAATTATAGTAATATGATTAGAAGGCCTATTTAAAGACCTTTTATTGGTTACTCGTTAAAATAAATAGACTTTCTATTAAATTTTACTTTTTTTTCTTTTACTAAAGAATACCCCAAGGGTATACCGCACCGATGGCAGGAGTCGGGGTCTCTCGGCCTTCCGGGGAACTACGGGGTAGGACTAATACCCCCCCTCCGGGGAGGGTCTCCGGAACCCCCGCTCTTTGGTATTTGGGTGTCGCGGGGGTTCCTCCGCCCCTCCCCTACGGGGTATGGAAAACGTCCCCCCCTGTGTTCCCCGTCGGCTCGAGCCCCCTACATTGCCGTGTAATACCTTTACAAATAATATATATATATATTATGTCCCCTGCTCTAAAAAAAAAAATAGCCAATATTTATTTTATTTATTTATTTATTTATTTTTTTTTTTTACATTTTCCTAACTAAAATTTTACAAGGATTCCAAAAATGTATTCCTTTTCGCTGTAGCTATTGTAGTTTTTGAGATATGATTTTTTTTTTTTTTTTTTTTTTTACAGTTTCCGCAATAAAATTTTGCCAGGATTCCAACAATGTATTCCTTTTTCCTGTAACTATTGTAGTTTTTGAGATATTTATCGATGATAGTTGTCGCTCTAAACCAAATATCACCATATATATATATATATATATATATATATATATATATATATATATATATATATATATATATATATATATATATATATATATATATATATATATAACTATATATATATATATATATATATATATATATATATATATATATATATATATATATATATATATATATATATATATATATATATATATATATATATATATATATATATATATATATATATATATATATATATATATATATATATATATATATATATATATATATATATATATATATATATATATATATATATATATATATATATATATATATATATATATATATATTTAAAATATGAAACATTCTTCCATCTTCTATTTTCTTAGTTCCTATTACTTGTACGCTTTTTGTGTCGGTCTTTGATCTGATCTCAATTGGTTTCCTCCAACTCAAATGGATGGTGTGTAGGCTTCTCTGGGTTTAACCCACCCACAATGATATATATATATATATATATATATATATATATATATATATATATATATATATATATATATATATATATATATATATATATATATATATATATATATATATATATATATATATATATATATATATATATATATAGGTTCTTTTCCGTTAAAGCCCCCACATCGATATATCGATTATCGATAGATATATCGCTCCCTATTACCGCAGTTAATGTACAGGATTTGAAATGTTAACGTGTTTGTTGTCAATTTTCCGAAAATATTTATGTATAGCATTTAAAGTGTTAACGTGTTATTAATTAAAACATATATTTTGGAAAATATTGAATAATTCCTGTAGTTATTTAACATTTAAATTAATAATTAATTTATGAAGACCGAATTAATATGAAATATATTTATAGCTAAAAACTGATTCGTCAAACTGATCGTCGCCAAAAGCTGACCCGTCATTATTGAATAATTCTTCAAATTATTCTTTAAAAACATTTTATTACTCTCTCTCTCTCTCTCTCTCTCTCTCTCTCTCTCTCTCTCTCTCTCTCTCTCTCTCTCTCTCTCTCTCTCTCTCTCTCTCTCTCTCTCTCTCTCTTTTCTCTCTCTCTCTCTCTATATATATATATATATATATATATATATATATATATATATATATATATATATATATATATATATATATATATATATATATATATATATATATATATATATATATATATATATATATATATATATATAGTTAACCACTCACTTAATTTCAGTTTCAGGTATTTTTCTTTAATTTTTGTTTTAGATTGTTAGGTTAGGTTAGGTTAGGTTAGGTTAAGTTAGGTTAAGATAGGTTAGGTTAGGTTAGGTTAGGTTAGGTTAAGTTAGGTTAGGTTAACTTACGTAGCTAACCTAACCTAAAATAACCTAAAACAAAAAAAAAAAAATAAAGAAAAATATCTAAGAGGTATAGTGATAAACTCTCTCTCTCTCTCTCTCTCTCTCTCTCTATATATATATATATATATATATATATATATATATATATATATATATATATATATATATATATATATATATATATATATATATATATATATATATATATATATATATATATATATATATATATATATAATTTTAGATTTGTGCAAATTGATAATAATTCCTGTAGTTATTTAACAGTTACATTAATAATTAATTTATAAAAACCGAATTATATGAAATATATTTCTTGCTAAAAACTGATCCGTCGCTGGAAGCCGATCCGTGTTGACGCACTGAGGACCCATATAAATATCGAAAAAATCGATATGACAATCGATATATCTTGTCTCCGCAAAACTGAAAAGATCCTATATATATATATATATATATATATTAATATATATATATATATATATATATATATATACTATAGATATATTTATATATATTTTTATATATATAACAAAATATATATATATATATATATATATATATATATATATATATATATATATATATATATATATATATATATATATATAAAAATTGATATATATCTATATATATATATATATATATATATATATATATATATATATATATTTCAGATATGAAATGGTCATTACTGAGGATGACGCAATTTCCCCAAAACCAATCATTTACACGTGACGTCATAATGAAAATATCTTTTTTACAGCGAGCGAATATTTTTAAAGATTAGCAAAGACTATCAACGTGCAAAGCCTCAGCAAAGACTAGCAACGTGCAAAGCCTTTCCCTTTACTGGAATAAAGCAAAGACTAGCAACGTGTGAAGAAGCCTTTCTCTTTACTGGAATAAAATACACATGTATTACTCAAAAATAATTCTTTGATATCGAGGTCATTTTTATCTTAATAAATAGAAAACAAAAAGTATATTTTTTCTTTTTATAAGATACAGAAACACAATCGTCTATTGTTGTAAAAACTCATATTTATGTATTTTATGATTCGATAATATATATGTATATATATATATATATATATATATATATATATATATATATATATATATATATATATATATATATATATATATATATATATATATATATATATATATATATATATATATATATATATATATATATATATATATATATATATATATATATATATATATATATATATATATTAAGGAAAATCTTTATTAAAATCACTACCCTTTTTTACAAACACGAAAAACTTAATTTTTATATTATATGTTTGACGAAAATAATTAAAGAAATTGAACTTTTAGTATTTCATAAAACTTACCTGAAATCAGGGTTGGCATTAAAAAACCCGCCCTACCCTTCCCCCCCAAAAAAAAAACCCACCTAATAAAACCCCAACGGCAAGTTTCTTTTTTTCTTTTTTCTTTTTTCTTTTTTTTTTTTTAAATTTTTGCCATTATTTTCAATAATTTGAGAGATATTTTTAAAAATTACTAATATGCAATAATAACAACT
>JABUQX010114557.1:12500-15000 GCA_015478945.1 Trachelipus rathkii | reverse complement strand
CTTCTAACGAATACAAATGAAAATAAATAATTAAACCTTATCATGACAGTGCGTCGCTTATAAAAATAACAACTCAGTAACAGATGCAAATGTGCTTCACCACGCGGTTCAAAATTAAGGAGTTTTCCCACTCTCAAACTATCAATAGCCAATAATATGACTCAACTCCTCTGGCCTCACCCCCGTCCTAAATTGCTTTTACCTCTCCCTTTAAAATCATGTAAACAAAACACAATCATAGATTGCTTATAAGTACACTATGGCATAATTTTAAGTTCCTTTGCTGCTTTATCTTTCTTAGATGCTTTTAAGTGGAAATGACTCACCTCCTTCGAGCAGTTATTTTCGTCTAATAAAAGTGCGTCATCTGCTGCATTTACTCTCTCAGCGGCATTCATTAATTTATAGGTATTTTTTTAATAATAAATACAGCTGTTTTGTTAATTTCATGCGACCGTTCACCTGTTTAGATAATAATAATAATAATAATAATAATAATAATAATAATAATAATAATAATAATAATAATAATAATAATAATAATAATAATAATAATAATAATAATAATATATAATTAATTTTCCATTTATATTACAAATATTAAAATAAAAATAATAAAAATAAATATATAATAATAATAATAATAATAATAATAATAATAATAATATTTTATTTATTTTTATATTATTATATTATTATTATTATTATTATTATTATTATTATTTATTATTATTATTATTATTATTATTATTATTATTATTATTATTATTATTATTATTATTATTGCTACATTATGCTTAATTTTTTTTTTGTTATCGAATAGAATTTCCTATTTATATATTATTATTGCCAATAAAAATTTAAGTAGAAAATTTAGAATACTCTCACATATACCTACAAAGAGAGAGAGAGAGAGAGAGAGAGAGAGAGAGAGAGAGAGAGAGAGAGAGAGAGAGAGAGAGAGAGAGAGAGAGAGAAGAGAGAGAGAGAGAGGAGAGAGAGAGAGAGAGAGAGAGAGAGAGAGAGAGAGAGAGAGAGAGAGTATAAAAAATTGGAAAATTAAATTTTCAGAAGAGATTGATCCATTTGTTTTATTTTCATTTTTTTTTTTTGTGATCAATAACGAAAAAAAAATGAAGGAAAAAAATTCCAATTTCTTTTCAGGTAAAATATTTAATTAAGGCCAAGTGCAATAGAGTACTTTGAGGACATATTAGGGGACATCAAATATTTATGTGAACATAAGATGAAAACATGGATTATAATGACATTAGTGAGAGCTAATTGTAGTGACAGTCTCTCTCTTTCACTAGTCAAGCCTAACGTAACTTAACCTAATCTAGCTTTTTTCCTGAATATAATTATATAATTCTTCTTAGAGAGAAGAAAACGAATTGTAGGGACATTGCCTCTTTTTTCAATAGTGACATATATTTTTTTGTCACTAGTTTATCCTAAGTAGGGACATTGCCTCTTTTTCAATAGTGACATAATAGTGACAGATTTTTTATCACTAGTCTAGCCTAACATAACCTAACCAAACCTAGCTTTTTTCCCAAATTTAAATTCTTCTTGTAAATGGCTGATTAACCAAAATTGTTTTCATGATTTTAGCAAATGATTTTTTTTTTTTTTTTATGTTCGCACTTCACGGGAATAGACCTATTCCAGGAGGGGAATTTCCCTAGGTAATTGTTACCTAGGATCCGAACGGGGGATCAAACCCGAGCCCTTGCCTTTGCGACTCTGTCGCTCTACCGATTGAGCCACGGTAGCGGCGTTATATAAAGGTGCCGCAGAACCAATTGAGCAGTTTTGGGGGTTCACTGTTGGGGGGTGAGTCGGGGAGGCAGATGCTTGCGGTCTCGTTTTATGAAAACAACAGTTCTGTGATCGCGACACAAAGAGCTTTTCGGCGACGGTTCAACATTCCGCGTAACGATCCCGTTCCCCCGTCCTCATTGCGAACACAACGCTTCCGGGTTAGACAATTAAAGTCAACTGGTAGTACACTACGAACATATACACATGGCCGACGCAGATTCATCAGAACACCAGAAAGTGTGGAGCGAATAAGAGCAGCGGTAGTGCAGTCGCCTCGACGTTCTGCCCGACGGCATGCTGTTGCTTTGGAATATCCGGCCGCAGTTTGAGAAGGATTCTGCATATGGATTTACATTTCCATCCATATAAAATAATGATGGCTCAGGAATTGAAGCAAACAGATTATGTAAACCGGCCGAGATCTGTGTGCGCAAATGCTTGCCAGAATCCCTCCCCAGTCAGCCTTCTGCAGAGTAGCGACGACGACACATTCACTTGGTGTGGGGCTGTCGAATAAGCAAAATTTTCCGCTTACTGGGCATTAAATAACCCCCGAGTTATCCAGGAAAGGCCACTGCATTTCCCCTAAACTAAAACGGAAATGGTTGCCGTATCACGGTTTGGTTTATAGGGCATACTTTCTTTTCTCGAGGCAGAAAGGAGTGACTCCTGACCG
>JABUQX010114557.1:0-10000 GCA_015478945.1 Trachelipus rathkii | reverse complement strand
ACATGATTATCGCGGATGCAGAAAGATTTGGTGTCTACTCCATATTGGCCGATGAAACTGAGGATTTGTTAAGCAATGAACTATTTTCTATAGGAATAAGGTTTTTCGATCTTGAAAAAATGATTGTTCGAGAAGAATTTCTGGGGTTTGAAGTTCTTGAAGGGATGGAAGGTAAAACCATTGCCAAAACAATTAATTTGTTTTTAGAAAAGAAGGTTTGGATCCAAGTCTGTGCGTTGGTCAGGGGTACCACGGCTGCGCAGCAATTGCAGGGAAAGAACATGGAGTTCAAAAGAAACTGCGGGAAAAATATAAAAAAGGATTATATTTTCACTGTGTAAGCCATCGGCTTAATTTGGTCATTAATGACCTAAACATTATTCCAGAAATTCGAAATACTATTGCCACAATAAAAGACATAATAAAGTTTTTTAGAGATTCTACCCTAAGAAGAAAATACATTCACAACTTGCCTAAACTTTGTGAAAGCCGTTGGACTCAAAAATATCATAATATTGCTATTTTCCATACAAATATTATAAAAATCTTTGAAGGGTTAGAAAAATTGTCAAGGGAAGGCAACATTCAAATAAGAAAAACAACTTTTCTATTATATTGCTCGGCAACAAGACCTAATTTCATTAATATTTCCGTAGTAGCCAAATATTTTACTTTAGTTGAACCAGTGGCTAACATTATTCTAGCAAAAAAAATATTGACCTTATGCAGTGCTCTGATCATGTCTAAAGAATTTTGAAAGTTGTCAGAGACCACTGCAAAACTGCTGATCAAATAATTGCTGATCTGCTCTTATCCGCCAATGTTATTACTGCTAAGTTTTAGTAGAACTTGCACCACCTAGAAAAGTACAATCCCAAAACATAAAGCAAATCATCCTGCTGAAACTTCTGCTGAATATTGGAAGCGTTCAGTACTTGTGCCTTTCATCCTCTTTAGAGACTATATTTTCAGAAAACAATGTGCCAGCATTTCATCTTTTTCATTTGCATCCGTTTCTTTAACTTTCTTATGTTAGGTGTCCCCGTAGAAAATTTGTGTGAGGAAGTATAATACTTTTTCAGAGTTTTATGATTTTGATATCAACAAAATTCATACCGAAACTGACTTATGGTATACCTTGTGGCTGGATAAAAAAAATGGATAAACAAAAGTTGAAAGACTTGGAACTTACTGAAGTCAGTAGTAAGGGGTGGGAAACTACCGCAAAAGTAACGGAAGCCAGATTTGTCGTTAAATCTGGCACCCTAATCCGTTAATTTTGCTCATTTTTGGTACTTTTTTACTAATTTTTACCATTTTTTTTACTAATTTTGCTACTTTTTTAAGGTTTTGTCAGATTTGTCGTTAAATCTGACAACCTAATCGTTGCGACCTTACATGCTCAAGAATTCTGCTACCTTCTTGTACATTTTTCTGCGCACTTTTTAGCATTTTTAGCTACTTTTTTTAACGTTTTGTCCATAATTCAGGTCAAGATCCCCAACTCCGGAGGATTTTGGGGATTTTCTCCATTGGCAGCCCTGCACGTCGAAAGCAAAGACTTGAAAACCATTTTGGAAGGTTTTTGGAAATTCCAGTCATGTCGGCAGCTGACTTGGAAATTTCCATCATTTCAGTTAGATTTTGACGGTTGATACGTCAAACCTAGTTTTGAAGGTCGTGAGATCCGAATTTAAGGTTCTGAGACTGAACTCAAGGATTTTAACCCCAAAAAGGGGGCGGAGGACCCCCAAAAGGGGACTTTTGGTTCTAGAAGGTTGTAAATGAGAGGTAGATCATTTTTTGATGATTCCAATTCGATTTATCTTGATCGGATACCCCTATATCGATGTTTTTTGAAATCGTCTTTTTACGGCTCTTGGTTCGACTTGTTACACTAAAAAATATAATCGAAAGAAAATTATTTAAAATTCAGTCGATTAATCGCTGTAGTAAAGCGGGGATATCGCAGGCCGGAAGTAATACCGGAAGTAAACGATCGACCGCCCGAAACCGGAAGTAAAACCGGAAGTAAATTTCCTCGCCTTTTAATCGATGAAAAAAAACGCAGGTTTTTTTCGAAAATAATAAAATAAAACAATAAAAAATTAATAAATAATTAATTAATTAATTAATTAATTAATAATAAATTTAATAAATAAATTAATAAATAAATAAAAATAATAAATAAATAAATCAATAAATAAAAAAAAAAAAAAAAAAAAAAAAAAAAAAAAAAAAAAAAAAAAAAAAAAAAAAAAAAAAAAAAAAAACAATTAAAAAAAAAAAAAAAAAAAAAAAATATTAAAAAATTAAAATTCAAAAATATATTATATAGTATAATATATATTATATAATATATATATATATATATATATATATATATATATATATATATATATATATATATATATATATATATATATATATATATATATATATATATGCTTAGAAGAATACGTCCATGCAGGAAAATATACACGCATTACGCCGCCCGCGCACGCACACGCACACGGCCTACTACACACACACACACACACACACACACACAACACACACACACACACACACACACACACACACACACACCCACACACACACACTTTTAAAATATATATATAATATATATATATATATATATATATATATATATATATATACTATATATATATATATATATATATATATATATATATATATATATATATATATATATATATATAAAAAAGGAGAAGAAAAATGCACGGAGTGCATAAGAGAAGACGGAGGAAGAAGGAGGAATGAGAAAGGAGGAAGAAGGAGGAATGAGGAAGGAGGAAGAAGGAGGAACGAGAAAAGAGGAAGAATGGTGTTTGGAACCCTCCGGAGGTGGGTCCCTAACTGAAATAAAAGAAGTTTAAATGCACGGAGTGCATAAGAGAAGATGGAGAAGGAAGGAGGAGGATGGAGAAAGGAGACAGAGAAGAAGACAGAGTTGATACAATCACCGGTGCTGGAGCCGGTGCGGTGCTGAGTTAGTAAACGATTTTTAAAATTTTCAAAAGATTTTCAAAATCTCGTTTTCTTTTTATATTCGTCAACTAAAATATATAGTTTGCTATTTTTATTTTATAAGTTTCATCTTACATTTATTCTTTATGTTTTTATTTTTTGTTTTCAATTTTAACTTTTTAATTACTTTTTAAATTTCATTTTTTTCTTTTTTAAAAATTTATTCTTTTCATGTTTATAACTTAAAATAATTTGCATTTTTACATACCCTAAAGCAGTAAATCAGTAAATCAGTTAATCAAACTGCCATCCTACCATCCATGATCTATTGATCTATTGATCTATTGATCTATTGATCTATTGATTCAAGTTCACATATCTTTGTATTCAACCCGTTGCGTATACACTCAAAAACTTTTTTTTATTTTTTTTTTGTTTTGTTTTGTTTCTTTAAACATTTTGTTTTTTACTAAAAATTTATTCTTTTTATGTTTATAACTTAAAAAATTTGCATTTTTACATACCCTAAAGCAGTAAATCAGTTAATCAATAAATCAAACTACCCATTCCACCTTCCTACCCTTCCATGAGCTATTGATCTATTGATCTATTGATCTATTGATTAAGTCATATTTTTATTAAATTTGTTATGTTTTACATACCCTAAAGCAGTAAATCAGTAAACAGTTAATCAATAATGCCCCTCCAGTCCACCCTCCTACCCATTCGTGATCTATTGATCTATTGATCTATTGATCTATTGATCTATTGATATATTGATTCAAGTCATATTTTTTTTTATTAAAATTGTTATGTTTTACATACCCTAAAGCAGTAAATCAGTAAATCAGTAAATCCGTAAATCAGTAAAGCAGTAAATCAGTAAATCAGTAAAGCAGTAAATCAGTAAATCAGTTAATCAAACTACCATCCCGCCACCCTCCTACCCATCCATGATCTATTGATCTATTGATCTATTGATCTATTGATCTATTGATTCAAGTCATATTTTGTATAACATAATACTAAAACTTTTATTTATTTTGTTTTGTTTTCTTTAAACATTTTGTTTTTACTAAAAAATTATTCATTTTATGGTTTTAACTTTAAAAAAAAATGCATTTTTACATACTCTAAAGCAGTAAATCAGTAAATCAGTAAATCAAACTACCCTCCAGCCACCCTCCTACCCATTCGTGATCTATTGATCTATTGATCTATTGATCTATTGATCTATTGATTCATGTCATATTTTGTATAACATAACATAAAAACTTTTATTTATTTTGTTTTGTTTTCTTTAAACATTTTGTTTTTACTAAAAAATTTATTCTTTTTATGTTTATAACTTAAAAAAATTGCATTTTTACATACCCTAAAGCAGTAAATCAGTAAATCAGTTAATCAAACCACCCACTCTATCCTCCTACCCATCCATGATCTATTGATCTATTGATCTATTGATCTATTGATTCAGGTCTTATTTTTACTAAAATTATCATGTTTTACATACCCTAAAGCAGTAAATCAGTTAATCAAACCACCCACCCCACCCTCCTTCCCTTTCATGATCTATTGATCTATTGATCTATTGATCTATTGATCTATTGATCTATTGATTCAAGTCATATTTTGTTTAAAATAACAAAAACTTTTATTTATTTGTTTTTCTTTTTCTTTAAAACATTTTTGTTTTTAATAAAAAATTTAATTCTTTTTATGTTTATAACTTAAAAAATTTGCATTTTACATACTCTAAAGCAGTAAATCAGTAAATCAGTAAATCAAACTACCCTCCAGCCACCCTCCTACCCATTCGTGATCTATTGATCTATTGATCTATTGATTCATGTCATATTTTGTATAACATAACATAATAATTTTTATTTTACTTTTGTATTTGATTCTCAAGAGACTTTGTTTTTACTAGAAAATTTATTCTTTTTATGTTTATAACTTAAAAAAAATTGCATTCTTACATACCCTAAAGCAGTAATCAGTAAATCAGTTAAATCAAACCACCCACTCTATCCTCCTACCCTTCCATGATCCTATTGATCTATTGATCTATTGATTCTATGATTCAAGTCCAGATGATCAAGCTAACATAAAATAATTTCTTTTGCTGTGGCTGTTGTTGTTGAAATGTCACGTTTGTTGTTGCATTTGTTGTAGTTGTTGATGTTTTTGTTGTTGAAATGTTGCGTTTGTTGTTGAAATGTTGCAGTTGTTGATGTTGTTGTTGTTGAAATGTTGCGTTTGTTGTTACTGTGTTTGTTGTTGTTGTTGTTGTTGTTGTTGTTGTGTTGTTTGTATGTTGTTGTTGTGTTGTTGTTGTGTTGTTGTTAAATATTATCAAACGTTCAAGTTAAATGAAAATATACAACACTTTTTCAAACATATCTCTAAAATATTAATGTTAATTTACATTAACATTGTAATATTGAAAACTAAACAAAAATATATCTCATCCTAACCTAACTGACATACAGCATTCATTAACCAGGTAACTAAAATTAGAACTTTCAACTTACCAGCAGAAGTCAACATAGCAATCTCAATCTTTACTATACACAAACGCACAAAATAATAATATTATTATTATTATTATTATTATTATTATTATTATTATTATTATTATTATTATTATTATTATTATTATTATTATTATTATTATTATTATTATTATTCCACATAGATCTCACAATACCAATAACGCGTGCTATCACTTTGCCTGCAGGTCCGCAACTAAAACATTGGTAGGTAAATTGCTCTCTACGAGACACCTAAACATTACGTAATCTTGTTACGCTCAAGGGATAGCCAATCAGAGAACTGTATTTGCTAAGCCATTACGGTCAGCCAATGAAATTCGAGGAATGACTCATTAATCTTAATATCTTTTGACACATGTGAAGGGTAACGAGATTTATTACTTTTGTCCTTACTTAACATCTGTTTTTATCTTAAACAGTAGTTATTTATTTATTTATTTTAGTTTTATTTATTTTTATTTTATTTATTTAAAATAATCTATATATTTTTTTAAAAACTTTTATTTATTTTTGCTTATTCTGTTTAAAAGATTTTGTTTTAACTAAAATTTATTTCATTTTATGTTTATAACTTAAATTTTTTGCGTTTTTACATACCCTAAAGCAGTAAATCAGTAAATCAGTAAATCAAACCACCCACCCCACCCTCCTACCCTTCCATGATCTATTGATCTATTGATCTATTGATCTATTGATTCAAGTCATTCGAGTATCCATTTTAGAGGGAAATAACATAAAAATAAAGTTCTTTATACACTGATCAACGAATATATGCTAACGTAGCAAAGTTTTCCAATTAATAAAGCTAACATAACATCACCTGAACTAAGAATATAATGTACAACAACAAACCTAGCATACCTTAAGCACGAATAAACAGCTAACATCAACAAAGTTCCACACTTAACAACAGTAAAGTTAACATTACCATAGCATACAAAAACGTAAAATAATTAACACTTTTGTCAAGCATATCTCTAACATTCAATTTAATTTTACATTAACAATTGTAATATTAATTTTAAAAATTTTCCATAACCTTGTCTAATTATCATACAGACCTACGAATATAAGCTAGCTAACTTAACAAATTTTTTACATTAATAAAGCTAACATAACATAACCTGAACTAAGAATATAATCTACAACGACAAACCTAACACACCTTACGCATGAGTAAACTACTAACATTAACAAAGTTCCACCGAGTTCTTTATATAAATAACTAACATAGCATACAAAAACGTAACCTATTCATACTTTGTCAAGCATATCTCTAACATATCAATGTTAATTCTACATTAACTTCATAATATTTAACAAAAATTTATCATAACCTTCTCTAATTATCATACAGACCAACGAATATATACTAGCGTAACAAAGTTTTTTACATTAAAATAATAATATTTAACAAAAATTTATCATAACCTTACCTAACTATCATAATTCCCAACGAATAATTGCAAACATATCAAAGTTTTATCCAAAACATAACATAAAAAGAGTTCATTGAATAAAATATCATATAAAGTTAATAGTTTACTGTTCCTAAAGCAGTAAAGCAGTAAATCAGTAAATCAATCCACCAGCCCCATCCCTCCCCACCCTTCCATGATCTATTGATCTATTGAATCAGTAAACTATTACACTTTACTATGATATTTTATTCAATGAACTTATTTTATGTTATGTTTGGATAAAACTTTGATATGTTTGCAATTATTCGTTGGGAATTATGATAGTTAGGTAAGGTTATGATAAATTTTTAGTTTAACATTATTATTTTAATGTAAAAAACTTTGTTACGCTAGTATATATTCGTTGGTCTGTATGATAATTAGAGAAGTACTGATTAAATTTTGGTTAAATATTACCAGGTTAATGTAGAATTAACATTTGATATTGTTAGAATATGCCTTGACAAAGTATGAACTAGGGTTACGTTTTGATGCTATGTTAGTTACTTTACTCTTGTTAGTGTGGAACTTTTGTTAATGTTAGTAGTTTAACTCATGCGTAAGGTGTGTTAGGTTGTCGTTGTAAGATTATATCTTAGTTCAGGTTTATGTTTATGTTAGCTTTATTAATGGTAAAAAAATTTGTTACGCTAGCTTATTTCGTAGGTCTGTATGATATTAGACAAGGTTATTGATTAAAATTTTACCCACATATTTACCAATGTTAATGTAAATTAACATTGAAATGTTAGAGATATGCTGACAAAATGTTATTAGTTACGTTTTGTATGCGATTTTTAGTATACTTTACTGTTTGTTAAGTGGGAACTTGTTGGAGTGGTTAGCTGTTTATTCGTGTGCTTAAGGTATGCATAGGTTTGTTGTTGTTACATTATATTCTTAGTTCAGGTGATGTAATGTTAGCTTATTAATTGGAAAACTTTGCTACGTTAGCATATATTCGTTGATCAGTGTATAAAGAACTTTATTTTTTATGTTATGTTTCCCTCAAAATGATACTTCAATATGACTTAATTCAATAGATCAATAGATCAATAGATCATGGAGAGTGGTAGTGAGGGTGCGAGAGTGCTGTGTGGCAGTTGCTTTGATTTACTGATTTTACTTGATTTACTATCTTTTAGGGTATGTTAAATAACGCATAAAAAAATTATATGTTTATATATAATTAAAATGAAATAAATTTAATAGTTAAAACAAACAAAATTTTTTAAACAGAATAAGCAAAAATATTAAATAATTATATAGTTTTTTTTAAAAAATATTATAGATTATTTTAAATAAATAAATATATATTATATATATATAAACTTTAAATATAATATAAATAAATAACTACTGTTATATAGATATAAAACTCATATGTTTTAAGTTTAAAGGACCAATAAAGTAATAAATTCTCATGATTACCCTTCACATGTGTTGTCAAAAGATATTAATGATTAATGAGATCATAATTTCCTTTCGGAATTTTCAATTCTGACCCGTCAAATGGCTTAGTCCAAATATACTAGTCTATTTCTGATATTTAGCTATCCCTTGAGCATAACAAGATTACGTAATGTTTTTAAGGTGTCTCGTAGTGAATAGAGCAATTACTATCACCAATTTTTAGTTGCGGACCTGCTAGGTCAAAGTTGATAGCATCTGCTGTTATTGGTATGTGATTATCTATGTGGAATAATTTAATAATAATAATAATAATATATATAAATAAATAAATTAATAATATATTATATAATAATTAATAATATAATTAATAATAATAATAATAATAATAATAATAATAATAAATAGTATAATAATTAATATAATAATAATTAAATAATAATTTATACTATATTATAATTAAAAGTGGAGAATAATAATTAATTATATTAAGTTAATATATAATAATGGTTTATATATTTATTATATTATTTGTGCGTTTTTGATTGTTGTAGTATTTAAAGATTATGTGAGTGTAATTTCATTATTGATTTTACTTTCTGCTACGTGGTAAGTTGAAAGTTTATCTGAATTATTTAGTTACCTGGTTAATGATTATCGCTGTGTTTTTCGAGTTTGTTAGGGTTAGTATAGATGATTTGTGATAGAATTTTGTTTTAGTTTTCTAATTATAGTATATCCTATGTTAATGTAATAATTAATTCTATATATTTTTAGAGATAATTTGATAATTAGTGTATGTAATATTTTCATTTAACTTGAAACGTCTTGATCGATATACAAACAACAACAACAACAACAACAAACATAACAAACAACAACTAATAACAACAACAATCAAACAATCAACAACTAACAACCAACAACAACAATCATACCAATTCAACAAATTACAACAACTTAGAATCAACAAAACGCAAATTCAACAATTAATATCAACAACTATCAACTAACTTTAGCACATTTCAACAACAAAATCGCTAAATACATTTTATTCAACTAACAAAATACTTAATCAACTAATCATACAAATAACAAAATGTCTAACAACAAACGTGACTCTTATTATTTCATACAACTAACAGCCACAGCAAAGAAATTTATTATTTATGACTAGTTTATACAAAATTATGACTTATTGGATTATCAATTAGATCAATAGATCTCAATAGATCAATAGATCAATAGTCATGAGAAGGGTTAGTTAGAGTAGATAGATTATGTTGGTGGTTATTAGTATTAACTGATTTAACTGATTTTACTTAGCTTAGGGTAAGTAGTGAAATTGGCAATTTTTTTTAAGTATATAAATCATATAAATAAGAATAAATTTTTCTAGTAAAAACAAAATGTTTAAAGTAAAACAAAACAAAATAATAAAAGTTTTTATTGTTTATAGTTTATTATAAGTAAAATATGACGATGAAATTCTCTAAATATTTAAGTATCAATTGTGACATATAATCAACTCTAATGGGTTAGCAGTAAGGGTTAGGTCTGGAGTAGGATAGTTTATTGATTTAT
>JABUQX010114556.1:0-35032 GCA_015478945.1 Trachelipus rathkii | reverse complement strand
GCATTTTATTTAATTTCGTTGATCTTATTTTACACCGAGAGATTAGTCTTGTAAAGGTACACTTTTATACTCCGGACTATTATATTATTAATTAATATTTCGCCTAGATTATATGTATCCACTTGCATTATTTATTAGTTAAGTTATTATTTCTTTACTATTATTCATTACCACATATCATGTCTATGTGCACACGAAACAGTGAAGGATTGATATACAGGAAATGGAGAGAGATAATATCTTGAATTGAAAGTTGAGAAATTATATAATTATTAATATAAATATTACGATATAATTATTATATTTATATTAATAGTTTATATATAATACTTTAATATTATACTAATTATACTATACACCTTTTAACTCCAATTTGTCCTCACAATTCTAGCGTCATATATATATCATGTATACATATTTGTATAATTTATGTAACGAAATGTAAATAATTGTCATATTAGAATGCACAGTATCTACTATTTATATTGCTAATTAGTAGATATTATTTTTAATGTATTTATAAATTTAATTATATTAACAATTATTATTGTGTATTCGTAAGTTTACTTTACATTATTCGAAATTAATAAATTTACCGCCTTCGCACACCTGGTATTAACTATTATACCTATAATATATTTATCTTTATAATTTATATAGTATATATATATAATTATTATATTTATATTTATGTATGAGCCTAATCGGTTGATAATTATATTGTTCTATTGTATATCTAGTATATTAGTTATATATATACTAATATTAGTTTTAGTAGAGTTAAACAATTGTAAGTTTATTATTTTTAGTTAATAAATCCTTTACTATAATCATTCTTCCTTCCTTCATACTTCACTTATTTTACAGGCTCCCTTGTGCACCTTCCAAGATTTGGTGGGTAAAATGGTGCTAGACTGATGCAAGACATTTTCAGGAAAATATAACAACTAAGCATAGTAGAAAATGATATGTCTATAGACAAGACTGGTCAGGACATTAAATTGAAGAGACGTCACCTAAGCATTTGAACTGCGCTCATCGCGGCTTCTGTATTCTATTAATTAGTTGAGAGCTATCTGTATTCGACAAGACAGAAAGACTCGATCACGGGCCTAGAGGCATCATTGGCGAGCGCCCGGACCTCTCTCACATTATGGTTAAAATTATTCGTGATCATGTATTAAAGGATTTTACTAATTCACACCCTATGGCCGGTGGGTACCACAACCAATGCCCATCATTACAATATCCCCGCCATATCCTTCTGCCATATCATGCACCATTTTTATTATTCCTCATTTGCCTTGCCGTAAACTCAACATTCTCTATCTCTCCTTTCACAGACATTCGTGTCACACGAACTAATACCACATTCTCTCGTGAGTACTTTCATACCAGCCGGTCGACTGTTCCTCAACAACTCTTCCGCACTAAATTACTATCTTCGCTTAACCAGCCGACTTTCATTCATCCTTTCCTATAATGAACCAAAAACGACATCTCAAATCTTGGGCATTCTTTTTTTTATTATATTATTATTCCTCTCACATTTTTAACCGTTTCTTCAACACCAACACTATGACTCTCTTTTCATACGTTTCCATCTCACTCCACTTTTCAAAGATTCTTTTTTCACACCTAGCCATGCTCCCTCAAGATTGTCCATCTGAAACACATTGGAACTTTAGATCTAATACTTCTTGATCATACGCTGCAGACCATAGTACTCACTACCATACAATGACGACACAGGTAACAACAATACTCCTCACATTGTTAAGACTCTGGCGCACGTCAAGACTATAGTATACCACTTTACATCCACCAACGATTTAATTGGCACAGCCACCCTGCCATTCACAACTTTCGCTACTACACTCTGCACTTTCCGTTAGTCGGGGCTTCTCATCCAACACACATACACGTAAAATAATAAATCAACTACACTCACGAAACAACTTCGCTCAAAGCTGCTCATACATCTAACATTAAACTTCACGCACTGAACGCAGACTGTCCTACACTCACACAACACAATAACCTTACCCTATTCATACAGTTTAACATAATTCAAACCTCCTTTTACACATACCTCTGAGCCAAAAATCTCTCCAACCGAATACCTAGTTAAAAAACTCTCTATCAAGACCTCGCCACACAGAATCCAATCATGCCGCATACAATAGGTAGGGCACCATCACTCCTCTCCATTCTCCATCATATATATATCACCTTTCTCTGCCATCCCCACCTCGAATTATTTCATAATCCCACCATCCATATACACATTGAAATACCAAGGAGACATAACACAAACCTTCTGTCTCACTCCGCTATGATACCCTAAAACCAATTCACAATTAGACACCATTTCAGATATTCTTAACTACACGACCTTTGGCACTATCCGTCATAATCGACATGGCTTTATGAGATTCCTCAATTCAGGAAGCACCCTAACCTCGACCAACACCATAATTGATCACTAATACGACTGCCATAAGCTTCCTATTAACACTCTACTATGCCCATACGCCTTGTTGTAATACGCATAAAACCTAAATATATATCTTATTCTTCTATCTGCCCTGGAATTCTTCTCAAATCATTTGTTTTCAAAAGTAAAGATATGATTCCACTACACATGCCTACATACCAACTCCTCATAACGCACCTTGTTTCCTGTTTCCACCATTCACAGTCCGTCAGTCCACATGCCGAGGCACATCTTTCAAACCCCAAAATTGGACCCAGCTAATATACGCTTCCCTACCGTTGACAATTGCTTAGGGTAACACTTATTCCCCTGTATATAAGTTGCTAGCAAAGTTTTACCTTTATATCTCCGGCATATTCGGCCTTATAGTAGTGTAGCGGAGTATATTACCGCTCTACCGCTGCGGGCATGCGCGCACTCACTCATATCCATAGTAGACATCGCGCTATAATAATGTGAACTATCGCCACTCACTCTGTCCACGCACGAGCTTTCTTGGTAGCGGATATGGCATTCTCTTGCGGCCTCGCATGCTCTCTTGTATTGCGACTGTGATATATGTCACTAGTTATATTTTTTCGATTGCTTATTTTAACATTTTAGTTAGATTTTTATTTTTTTACTATATTCTACTTTATCACCTTTTTCTTGTATGACAGACGTAACACTCGATCTACTATCTTCTGAAAACGGTCGGGATTTTATATCACATTTTTACATAAGGAATTAAAAAACAAATAGGTCAATTACTACTAATGACCTAATCAATAATATACCTATTCCTTCTTGACCAAATCATAAACCTAACACACATTTACACTAACCTTCACTATCATTACGATAAAATTCCTACTAAGATATTTATTTAAATTACTAATATTATAATGATCAGGAATGATTATATATGGAGTTTCGTGTGGTGAAGTAACTGATATAAGTAAGAAAATATTATGAAATGAGAGCTATTTGGTACAGGTGGTAGTATTGTTAAATAAAAGGGTAAGTAGTAGGTTTATGCAAGTAAACGTAGATATTATAAGATAGTAAGGTTATAGGTTAGTGCAGTATGATATTATGTATAACTAGATCCTACAGTATGTGTGATAAGATGTGATGGTGTTAGTGGTGGCCAGAACCTTTAAAAGTCTAAGAGAACAAGTTCATACCTGTCTAATCTGAGTTATCTTAGACTTATTGGTTGATGCAGAGAGAAGAGTTATTATTGAGAAATACATAACCATAGGTGAGGTTGACCAGTTTGTAGGAGACAGGAACGGTAAGGAGGATTTTATATAGGACAAAAAGCTAGTGTTATGTAAAAATTGTACAATATAAATGTTCTTTAGGTGAATATAAAGATTCACGTTGAAAAATTTTTCTCTTGATTATAGAAGCAGAATGTCTTAATAATATCGTTGGTGTGTCAAAATTCAAATGTATAAAGAGTGTAACCATTAAAGGATCGATTCAGAAAAGTGCGCACTATATGGGACTCTAATATTTATATCTATTGCTAGATGAGCGTTATTGTTATTTTTGGTATACCACTCGCTGTGTATATTATTGTTAAAAAGGTAAGTAGTCTCACATAGAAAACAAAAAACAAAGTTTATGTCGGGGACTTCTTTTTTAATGCGTCTTGGACAAAAAAAAATTGGAAGCTTCTTATATCTAAGTTATATGTATGGGAGTATGGTCTATTTAACACGAGAAGTGACTGAGTTTCAAGCTTATAGATGGACTATAAATACTAAGGTAGGCACTTCTAGGATGTCGCGAAAATATTTCTTAGAATAAACATAATGAGGATTTATGCGAATGACGTCCATATCATAAGGAGAAAAGAGGACGAATAGATTATAAGCCAAGAGATCAAAAACATTAGTGGAAGAAGGTGAGATATAGACTGTTTGAAGAACACGCTTAAGAAGAAAAATTTGTGAAAGTCGTCACCTTTGTTTGAGGAGTGAATATATGTTGTCTCCACCTTTAATAGCAAGTGCTTGAAAGATGTCTTGTGGAGCATAAGGATGTATATGAAAAGAGACTAATGATGGCGAGAAGACAGTATCAGCGGGAGTATTGTTGAGTTAGAGTGAACGAGAAATCTATTCAGATAATCTATATGGGCGAGATTCTATGGCGGTGAGGGTTAGTTTCCAACATCTGTTCTCATGTGGGGAGAATAACAGAGAGAGAAGACCTACCAGCAGTGTACATCTGTGGAGAAAAGTTAATTTCCCTAATGCTAATTGCTAAAACTGCTAACAGTGGGAATAAAGAGACACAGTCCAGTGAACAGAGAATTATGAAAGACTATTGAGTGCAGGGAAGGGTGATAGAGAAAGAAGAGACAAGTAGAGTCAGAATCTATTTTGATTGTATCACCAGATACAGGAGCAGAGAACCATGAACGAGGAGTGGCAAATAGCAGAAGTTGAAATAGAGGTATTGCTACTTTAAGAGAGTACATGTTGAGATGATTAAACAGGGGTGTTTAATGGAGGGTGTGCGAGTGGAGTACACACTCCAGAGGGACCGATTGTGGGATGAACGCTTACACACTTGACGAATTTACCCAAAGGTTAAGTGAAAAGATCCTCCGTTTATCTGCGGTCATGACAGACCGTGATACATAGGAGTTCGAATACGGGATTATAAATTTTATAGTTTTGTTAACTTAGCTCCCACTGTAGAGAGATAAGTTCTACAGATAACAATAAGTTGATTGGTATAAAAGAATTTTAGGGGCCATCTGTTATAAGCGCAGGGAAAGTCACATTAAACCTATACTATATTGGAGCGGTGGGGCTGGCAACTCTATTTCTTCGTAGAGCTAATTTCATGGATATCTATACCATCATGACCAAATTTCAAAAAGCAGTTTATTTCTAATGTCTCACATGTCATTCAGGGCTTACTGAAAAGCACAACGCCGTGAGGAAATCTGGTATTCTTCTGAATGAAGAGCAACCTCTTGCATCCTTCTTCAAGGACTTAAAGAAAGAAAAGTCCCAAGTATCGTGGAGATACATTTTGTGAGGAAAGTGCAAGATGAGAGCTTGTGAGAGAAATAATAAGTAGAAAATTAGTATTACTAAATTATAGTAATGATATGTATATCAGTATGTCTGATCATAGTGGATAGAAATGTCAAATATTATAACTGAGCATAATAATAATTATAAATTCAGTAATACCATATATAATATATATATAGTGAGCTATATATACGAATAGCTGTTTAGAATATATATATGGTGATTGGAACAGGTTAATATTATAAAATAGTATATGTTGTCATTCATTGGAATCTGCATAAAAAGCTAAATAAAAAAACCAATCTTAATAACTACAATATTCAAATTGTTTTACATTAGTATACATATATGCGAGAATATATTCTCATTAACCGTAGTATATAATAACTCCTTTATATAATAATATATCGATAATTATCATTAATATTAATTTTATGCTTATCATTTTATATTTAACTGTAAAAACTATATAATCCCTTTTTCAGGTCTATACAACAACTATCGAATGCAGTCAATTGATGCGTATCATCATCATGCATATTCTATGATCATCATCATCATTGCTAATCATTCTAGTGCGATCATACAATCATCTCATCAATGCATTCATATTCATCACTCCATCATTCAATCATCATCATCATCAATCATCCTCATCATCAAACTCACATACAATACTAGTGCAATCATCATCACTACTATTTATATTTCAACATCAGCATCATCATACCAATCATGTCATCATCATCATTATACGATCCAGTACATGTTCTTACTATCATTTCATCATCATCATCATCATCATCACACATCTTCTTTCCTCATCATCATCATCATCAGATATCATCATCACTCTAAATTTTGATATCAATCACTTCCTTTTATCAATCAATCATTTCTATCAATCACTTTTCTTCTTAATCTTTTCAATCAATATATCATCATTGCATCAATGCATTCATTCTATCATCATCATCATCACATCATTATTCTCATTCATCATCATCACTCATCTAGTCATCATCATCATCATCATCAATCATCAATCATCATCAATCAATCATCATCAATCATCATCAATCATCATCCACCTCTAGATCAGATCATCATCATCATCATCATCATCATGCATCATCATCATCAAATCATCATCATCATCATCATCATCATCATCAATCATCAATCATCTATACCAATCATCATTCATCATCATCATCATCATCAATCATCAATCATCATCATCATCATTCAATTTTTCTTTCAATATAATTCACATCCCATCGCATCATATCAATCATTCATCATACAATATTTAGAGGTTTAAGCAATCATGCGACATATAATGCACAACATGATCGAGTTAAAGCATATTTCATCGATCACTGGCATCAGTCCAATCAGTCATCACAGCAGCAGATCAATCATATCAATAGACAATACAATAATCAATTATCTATTGGACCATCTATGAGTATCGACACTCATCATCATCAATCAATGGGGGAGAAACCCTCAGTGCTACTAGTACATGAATCATTTTCCAGTGCATACATGTCGATCAATCACTACATGAAAATCGAATGCATTTCGCATCAATCACTCATCCTATCCATCATGCTTATACATCTTATGCAAGTTCATCGCAAACATCATCTATCATGCATGCATCATCGAATGCATATCATCATTCCATTCATCATCATCATCATCTCATCAACATCATAACCATCACTCAATCCACATCATCATCTTCATCAACATCATCATTATCATATCATCATACATCATATCATCATCATCACATAGCACTCAAAGCTTTGCAGATGTCATTCTCTGCTTCCATTTTCATTAACTTCATCATAACTATCATCATATCTATCAACAAAATAAGCACATCCATGTGTATACGACGCAATAATCCCCATTGCACGAGTCTAATCAATCCACAATGCACACATCATCTCATTATTACAATCTTATGTAACAATATTACACACACTCTTAAAAGCTCTTTCACCAAGACTCATTAATACCTCATCTCCAAGACCTTCATAATCTTTATCATCTAATTATCTACTATTCCCAGTATTACGCTATATTAGCCAATCAATTCTTGCATAACATTTCATCATCACTCACCGATCATAGCATCATCATCATCATCATACCATCATCATCATCATCAAAATAATCAGTCCGCCCAAGGTACAATCATACAGTGCATCTGCAATGCAACTACTATGGCATCAATACATTTCGAGCAATCAATGTAACTCATTCTTTTACACGCCGAGACTCAGGAGCAGTTTATTACGCAGATACCAGACGTAAGGCAGACCGCATACTAGCAAAAGTGAGCAGGATTGAGAACAGAATTGACGTAAGTCGAAAAAGAAAGCCCAGCCCAAGAGCTTCACGGAACTGCGACGGACCTCACTGCATAGTCATTATTCAGTCTAGCTTCAGTTTAGGTTCATCCTTGGCCCAGGTGGGCCCACAACCACACCCTCTCACAAGATTCCCCACACCCAGTTCATTCTATTTATCGACCACGTCAGTGGTGGATTTCTCCTAAGGTCCATCGGAATTGTCCAAAACTCAGCAGATAAAGTTTCTCATAGGCGGGACAGATTCCCATTTTTATCTAGAGACTCAAGGCTGCGATGTATTTTACTTCGTGGCTACTTCTCTGCCATAGTCAGACGGTTGTAGGTTTACACTTTCTCAACTATAACGACCTCGCCACGTTGCATTTTATAAATCTCTATATTCAAGAAAACCATGAATCTTGGACTAATTGCGAATACCTCACCGCACCAGAGGGGCGCCATTCAACGCGCAATAAATCATTTCTCACACATCGTTGGAGCGCGATTGTGTCCAATTTCACATTCTACGGGCTGCTATGTTTATGCCATGTTTCAAATGGGGTGTTGCTAGAAGTTTAGGCCTAATTCCAATCCAAAATTTGTCATGACATTTTGATGAACTGATCGAGGCTGACCAAGTAACTATGCTTATCCATCTGTTGTGGTGTAATCAACAGGGAACATAGATGATGATTTGGCTCTTGTTTTTAGAAGTTGGACTATGAACAACGCGATGGTCTCGTTGGTCCTAACATGTAGCCATGGCAGCAATCGCGTTGCGGTATTATGTATCATCATATTCCCAAACCCTACTAAAAACTAAAGCTTGATTGCGAATTTATAGGAAAGGTGTATTTTTCCTAGTTGGTTTGAAAAAATTAAGATTACAAATTGTTTAAAAACTTGCAGTGATATCGTTCCCCCGAAAAACCTATTTAATGTGATCAAGTGAACTCAAATAAATTCCTCGGATTCAAAGTACTGTGACGAACATTTGTTAAATAAAAAAGGGTTATTATAGATAATAACAGTTATTTTGCTCATGGTGAAAATATACTCATTGGAATGTTAGCCCGACGAGGATGAAGAGGTCAGAAGAAAAGCGGTTAATAAAGTTGTTCGCAGTTTGAAAGCCTCATAGAAGTACTTTCATGGTGAAAGAAGATGATTTTTGTAGGGGGAACGGTTGAGAGTGCAATGCTGGAAATAGAAGCCCAATGTTATGTGGAATAGTGATTTATCCCAGTCAGATGATAAAGATGTAGAAGTGTTTTTCAAAGCCCAGATTAATTTTACAAAGGCTGTAGTTCTTATAGAAATAAACCGTACCGATGGTCTACCAATTCCCCAATGGCGACACAATTCCACCGGGTTTTGAGACCTGAATTGAAGAAAATAAAAATACTTGAATTTATCGAAAACCACTTAAGTTAAGACATGAGTGTCACAGCCAAGTGTTGAAATACATGTAAAACCTTGTTACTGATGCTTCAGCATCTGTGGTTGGACACGACCGCAGAGATGGAGTTATTCGGAAATAAAAATTAGCCCAGGGAAATTAATTAAATTTCAAACAAAAGTGATTTTTAAATTTAATGTTTTAATATATTTTTTTCTGCTTTTCTATATATAACCACTCGGCTGCAAGAGACTTAACAATGTAAGAATTCTAATATCGTTGGATAGGTACTTTGAACATAGGGGATAAATATTTATAAAGGATCATCCGTTGGTCCATATTTTTGTAGGTATAACTGCCACTATTTCACTAAATAAACGAATTAAAAAAATTTAGGACTTTTGCCAAACTTCATAAAATAGTTTTTTAGGGCAAAAAATTTTTTATTTCAGATAAAACAGTTCTAAATTTAATTCTGCATCAATTTGGGTGTACCACCGTGCTGGGTTGTGGCTTGTCCTAGACTGATGCCCTTGTCAGCGTTATTTTTCATATAAGGCATGATTATGATTTTTTTGTATTTTTAAAACCCACGCGAACGGGCAATATAAATGTCAAAGAATGTTTATCATTTTGGGTAGGCTTAAAACCCAAAGTGGGGTCAGTCATAATAAATTAATAACTCACTGACTTTTTTTTCTTCAATAAATTGTTTTAAAACAAATCAAAAAGCCCGAGGTCATTATGGAGGGGAACACTGGTGTTGATTTGTTAAGTGTTCGTTTTTTTATTTTTTTCAGCCTATATATATATATAATAGATATTATTAATATATATATAGGTATATAGTAGTAGTAATATATATGACATGAGAATATATATATATGTAATATTATATATACGAATAATAATATTATAGTGAGAAGATATAAGGAGTGATCCCGCTACAGTAGTGTCAGTCAGTTGCGGACAGAGTAGATATATATGTCATCAGTGAATTACTTGTAAGATATCATCGCCTCATACCCATCTAATCAAGCCCCCCCATGTCTATACATATATTAACAGTATATCTAGAATGAAATGACAAAAAACAATCTTTGCAAATATGCGTCATTTGAACTGGCAAAACTAGAAGCCAAGCAAAAAATAAAAAATATATTTTGATTTTATTGTCAAAAACAAAATATGGGATAATATATATATATATATATAGTCATATATATAATAATATATAATATATTATATAATATATATAATTTATATAAGTATATTATATATATAATATGATATATATTATATAATAATATAAGCTGTATATATATATATAATATACATGGGCGTAGGCAGGGGGGGCAGGGGGGCACTTAGCCCCCCTATAACTGGCGAAATAAAATCCATGAACTTATATGTTTGACAAGACGACGTTTTTAAAGGTAGCGAGTAGAAAAAAAAGATACATCAAATCGATAGATAATGAAGTAGTATTTACTAATTACTAACGGGTATTAATATTATTTTTTCTAAAGTGTTAATTGTGTTTTCGTTTTATATTGGCTTGAAGGTCAACTAGATTTGTGCTTTAATACAGCTGGATTCTTCTTGACCAGTGCCCTAAATCCTGATTTTTCATTGTTCTTTTTGGACTATTTCCAAAGCTGTGTTAAATCAATCAAGGATGGCGTACCGTTGATATTCATAGCTGCAGACAACACATTTAAAAAACAATTGCAGAAAAAAAAGAAATATTACAGCAATTTTGAAGACCATAATTATAATATTAATATATAGTATATGTATATATATAATATATATATATATATTATATATATATATATATATATATATATATATATTATAATTTATTAGGTTTATAATAGTATAATGTATTATATATCCCTCAATACTTGGCTCCCTCCCCTAATGTTTAAATCCGCGCTACGCCCATTATATATTATTATATGTAGATATATATATATATATACTTATTTATTATATATTATAATTCTTTTTCAAAATATTGTTGTGTTATCCCGTTTTCGCCTTCGACCTCATTACATTCTAGGCATATTTATAATTTTATTTTATTTTTTTTAGTCGTGATCTTCACCTTTGAGACGCGATCTTTTTATGTAAGAAAGAGTAAATATAATTAGTGTCCTTTAATGGTCCCCCTTGATGCGACTAGTGTTCATCTAATTTTGGTAGAACTTTTTATTTTTCGTAATTATTATTCTCACTATGAATCTTTTTGCACGGTAATTATAATTTTCAGTACAAATCTTTTAATACGGTAATTATTATTCTCCATATGCTTATACCCCAAAAAGAGGCGGAGTTAAAACGATGACGTCACGATTTTCAACTCTATGTGAAGTTCGGAAACAATAATTTCGTTTACCTTTTAATTTTATTTGTTCTATTATGATTGATATATCCAATGATTTGTAATTATTAATACACAATAATAATTATGTAGTTCTATTATAGTATATATATATATATATATATATATAGTGATATATAATATATATAATATATATTATATATATATATATATATATATGATATATATTATAGTATAGTATAATTATAATTGATAGTAGCTATATAATATACGCGGTATTACTATTATACAGGTGTGATATATATGACATATCATATATATATATATTATATATATATATATATTAGTAGGATAATATAATATAGTTATATATAGTTATAAACATATATATATATATATATATATTAGTATAATGGTAATATAATGGGACTAATTTTGGTTTAGGCGACCACGTATCATCGGATCGCATATCTTTCAAAAAACTACAATAGTTTACATGGAAAAAAGGAAACATTGTTGGAATCCTGGAAATAAAAACTCGAAATGGTAAAAGAAAAAAAAAAAAAAAAAGAAAAAAAAAAAATGGATAAAAAAACATATCTCAAGAACACAATAGCTACAGCGAAAAGGAGAACATTTTTGGATCCTGTGTAAAAATTTTAGTTAGGGAAAATGGTAAAAAATAAATGAAAATAAATCTTAAATAAATGAGAATAAATATTTGGCTATTCTTTTTTTTTAGGAGCAGGGGGGACATTAATATGGACCTGTTATGTTTTACGACCTCGTCAGTTTTGATTTTTTTTTTGTTTTTTTTTTCTATAACTATTTTACTCCGTAAATAATTTGCATTCTATTATAGGGATTTGATGATTCAAATATATAGGACCAGTTAGTTTTACGACTCCGTCAGTTTTAATTTTTTTTTTTTTTTTTTTATAAAGGAATACCCAAGGGGTACCGCAAGATGGCAGGAGTCCGGGGTCTCTCGGCCCTACCGGGAACGACAGGGTAGGACTATTTCCCCCCCTCCGGGGAGGTCTCCGGAAACCCCCGCTCTTGTAATTGGGTGTTCGCGGGGGTTCCCCCGCCCTTCCCCTACGGGGTATGGAGAAACGTCCGCCCCCTCTGTCCCCACGTCGGCTCGAGCCCGCCTAAGTTTTTTTTTTTTTTTTTTTTTTTAAAAAATAAATATTATCTTTTTTAAAAATAAAAATTTTTATTTACATTTTTGTAATAAGGTTTACAGACACTGATTCCAAATATGTATAGTTTTTCTGTAAGTGTTGTACTTTTCGGAGATATTCATTTATGAAAAAAAAAAAATAATTTTTTGTTTTTTTTTGTTTTTAACACTTTTGTAATACAGCTTTATATGCTGATTTCAAATATTAAATTGGTTTTTCTGTAAAGTGTCGTACTTTTCGAGATATTTCCATTTTTTAAAGAATTTTATTGATAATAAATTTGAATTTTGAATAATTATTAAGTATTTCGAAAATTTTGTAATCTTGATGCAAATCCTGCCATTCATTGTTAGTATCATATACTAGCAAATGTTAAAGAAAAAAATAACAAAAAAATCAAAAACTGACGGAGTCTTAAAACATAAACAGGGCCATAAGTGATAGTAGTATTATATATTTGTAAAGGTAATTACACGGCAAATGTAGGGGGCTGAGCCGACAGGGGAACACAGGGGGGGACGTTTCTCAAGACCCCGTAGGGGAGGGGGCGGAAGGAACCCCCGCGGACAAGCAAAACCAAGAACGGGGGTTCCCGGAGACCCGACGCTGACCCGGAGGGGGGAATTAAGTCCTACCCGCGTAGTTCGCCCGGAAGGCCGAGAGACCCCGGACTCCTGGCCATCGGTGCGGTATACACTTGGGGTATTCTTTAGTAAAAGAAATAAAGGCAAAATTTTAATAGACAGTCTATTTATTTTAAACGAGTAACCATGAAAGGTCTCTAAATAGGACTCTCTAATCATATTAACTATAATTATTAACAATAATATTTTTATTTTTTTTATTTTTTTTACATTTTCCCTATCTAAACAATTTTACCAAGGTATTCAAAAATGTCATGGTCACTGTATTTCGCTGTAGCTATTGGTAGTTTTTATTGAGGATAATATATTTCTTTCTTTGGTCTTTTTTTTTTTATTTTTTTTTTTTTTAACATTTTCCGCCCTAAAATTGGACTCAGCATTCCAGCAATGTATTCATTTTTCCTGGTGGGCCTCTGTAGTTTTTCGAATATGGATTGATGACATTGACAATTTTAATATATTACATTGTTCTACATTCATATAAGTATTATGATATATTATATATATATATATACTATATATATATATATATATATTATATATATAGTATATTATATATAGTACTATATAGATATATATATAATATACTATAATATATATATATTATATATTATATATATATATAAGTATATATATATATAATAATGGGGTGTCTGCGTTTGTGTGCGTTAGGAGAGAGCTAAGTTTGGATAACGTGTATAATCGGGCACAGTGGGGCAAGACTTCCTTATTTGCAGTATCCTATGCCCAAAGGTGCTTGGCATCAAACAGCATAACGCAGAACATTTCATGCCCATGCCAGACTTTACCCCGATAATTAGAGAGAGAGTGGGAGTGCACACGAAAGGATGGGGGGAATGCGAAGAAGGGGGGGGGATGGGTATCGTACCATAGAACTGGAGTTTCATTTTTATGTAAAGTGTTTTGGCAAACGGCCAATTTTTATATTGAATAAATTTCTTTAAAAGAAATTTATAAGGGTTTTTTTATCTATATATTTATCTCCCTTTCTATATATACGTGTTTATCTCTATTCTCGCCTTGTCCGAACGTTTGGGAGAAATTGAATTAAACTAGGTTAGGTTAGGTCAAGTTAGGATTCGATTCGGTTAGGTTTGGTTGGATAATTAATCAATGTCTTATAAAACGATTTTGTTATAATAATTTTATTTTCATTGCTAATAGAAATTCTCCTTGTCTGTCAGTCATGTTTTCCGTCAAATTGAAGGCGTAATTGGGTGTCTTCAGGAATAAGACATCCGGTGGAGGAGGGTTTCGAACAACTTCCTGGTAATGTAAAGTTACCGGAAGTACCATTATAACCAGTAGCAACCTTTACGACCTTAATATTAAGTGGCGCTTACAAAAAATGAAGCACAACTGACGAATCGATAAATATCTATACAGAAAAAGACCGCAAAAATTATTTAAAAAGAGCACCGCAAAATTAATAATATTATTAATAAAAAAAAGACGCTAAAAGTAGCACCACAATCTTGAAAAGATAATTGGAACCAAAATTTAATAAAGTAATTTAATAATAATTGCGGCCATTACGTAGGTCCCATTGAGTTCTCATAAGAACACGGCGACAACCGACCGATTTTCTTTTTTAATAAACGGAAATTACGAAGTCTCGTTCACTTCAAACTTATATAGGTCAGTAACAAAAATTTAAAAATTTAAAATTTTTATATATAATATATATATATCTATATATATATACTACTATACTATATAACTATATATATATATAAAATATATGTTATATATAGGATATATATAATACCAATATAATATATTATAGAACTTGGGCCCGCTACGTGCGGAACGCGAGGGGGGTGTCGGCTGCGTTTGTTGATGAAATTTCAGATGCAACCACATATAAATTGTACGACGCTTATCGTATTAAAGATATCATATATAAAAATATATAATATATAGTATATATATATTATATAATATATATTATTAATAGTATATATATATATATAGTATGGTATATATATAATATTATATGATATTATATATATATTTATTCATATATAGGTATATACTATATATATATATATATATATAGTCAATTATACGCGAAGAAGTCCGCACGAGCACTACTGCATTCCTGAGGCACCTGACACGACGTCCACCGGCCTCACGCCGTTCTCAAAAGTCCTTCAAAGCACAAGGATTCAAACTCAGAACCACAGGACGCGGAAGAGCATTAAGAAGGAATAGTCAATAAAACGTTAACCCACCAAGGGAAAGAACTAAAAAAAAACAACTCTCCTAATAGAGAAATATTATTCAACGCCGATTATAGAGATTCTTATCTTACCATGGAGAGTGCCGAAACAGAATTCTATGGGCGGTGCCTTGTTATAGTTTATTTTATTTTATTTTCGTTTCATTTAACTATGTTCCATTTTGTTCCCACAACCAACCTCCAACACAATGCGCCACACACCCCAACACCCGAAGCGGGCGAATTCAAGCCCACAATACTGCCCATCGTTAAAACCCGAAACTTAAACATACTCCCCCATAGGCAACACAGACACAGCACCCATAAACAGCATCACCAAATCTCAACACATAGATTCCCACACCATATCCCCCCCTACTCCAGCCTCACCCCATAACACAATATCGAACCCACAAACACAAAATCCATATCACATTAACAAATAATATACAAAACAAAACTAAACACCTCAAACCAGCCTAACACACCAACACTACACAAAACTAACTATACTCCAAAACGACTCGCACTAACAATCGAATGATAACAAGTGCCCAATTGCCTACTGTTTGAAAAAGTATTTCCATGATTCGAATTGAACTACCAAGATTTTCTCTGACATCAATGGAAGAAATATGGCCTAAATTGACCGGCGCGTCAGGATGCCGTGAAGGAAATGGAACGATTTGCGTGGTTGATTGATTGGGGAGTTAAAATTAAAAACAATATCCTCCTCGTACTAACCAACGATTATCGTGAATGCAATGGCAGGACGACGGTACGGGCTTTCTCCCCTTCACCAGGGTTCCCTGACTCCTCCTCTCCCTCCCCCCCTGTAATGTGAAATACTCCAAAACAACTCTTCCAAAATAACTCAATGTTTTTTTTTTTTTTTAATTAAAAATTGTTCGAGCAGCGTTTATCCATCTTAATTTATTCTAGGAACATTATCTCAATATCCTGGTCTACCTCTTCGAGTATTCAGCAGGAGAAAAAAAAAACCGCATATGGGGTGGGAACGTTTTTGACACTTCGGCTCCCCAAACAGTTCTAAATAGGCTTATTATTTTCTCATTTAAAAATTAAATTTGCGGATTTATGTCCGACGTGCCGTACACTAGCGATAGTTTTATACGAAATTCCGCCCGTTTTCTTTTCCCCCACTCACGGAGGGGACAGAAAATAATAAAAATATCTAAAGATATTTATTTCAGACTTCATTAGGTGATACCGCTTTTCCTAAGCTTAATTGGAGCTCACTAAAGGATACAGTTCGGATATCATATAAGAAAAGTGTCGAGTATTCGAGTACTGGTGACGTGCACGATTTTACTTGTCCATATAAGGATTACTCAGACTTTGAGGAAGATGGGCAAACTAATTACAGTTTAGTTTCAGAAAGTGGACAGAAATTAACCCTTCCGATGAATTTAGGCGTCTTTACTAAAGATAGAAAGTTAGTATGTACCGTATCAGACCCTGAGGAAGATGGGCAAACTATTTACTGTTTAGTTTTCTGAAAGTAGCGGAAATTAACCCTTCAGATGAATTTAGGTGTTTTTGTTAAAAGATAGAGTGTTAGTATGTATATCTCGTAGGGACACAAGCCAGTTTTATAGTTCTGTTCAAAAAGAAAAGGATTTAACAGTTGAAGACATTGGACTTATTTTGGGAAGAACATATCAGGAACTATTTCCACCTTTTTACACAGATATGTGTGGACGCGGAAGACTCGAACGAGTTCATTCACTCTTAATTGATTTTGGTCCATTTGGAAAACACCATACTCAATGTATCTTTTGGAAGGAATTTCAAAACCAGACATGATACAGCTTGGAACATTCACAGAACAGTTTACATGTACGATTCGAATTTTAATTGGAAGCACGAGTTTGGGGGATTGGCTTTGTAGAACCAGACATTAGAACTATTGCTCTCAAGTGGGACTGCCGAAGTTCAAACCCAAGTCCCTACCTCACACCAATATATCAGAAATTCAACAAAAAAAAAAATGGAATTATTTAAAACTTCCCTTAATTGAGAACCGCCCAATCAACAGATATTGATCTAAGTATGCGATAATGCTTATTTTATACTATAATCATAACATCGCCATTTAACTAATATTTCAAGTCTTACAATTCCATATAGCAATCAATGCTTTTATGTATGGACCTTCTTCTGAAATCACTGACCCGTCCCTTAACCAGGATCTATGTACGACAGGAGGACATCAATGCTGTTTTACGAACGGTTTTTTGTTATACGATTCAACCATTCGTTTAATTATCACGATAAGTCTTACCTTCACATTCTCTATTAAGCCAAATACCCTCACTACGTAGATTCACGCGTCGACGAGAGGGCTTCCTTTTCGGCCTCGGGCTTTTTCTTCCCAATCACCAGTGAAGCCCGGGAATAATAATAGGATTAAGCTGAGAAGCAACGTGTTCAAACAGGGCTTTTCATGTTGGGGGCCCTAACATGTTCCTGGGATATAACTAATGATTTCAGAATCGGGCTTAACCTGATACCCAACAGTGGCACACCTCAGTACAGGGCAAATAGTGATTGGAATGTAATAAGATCCGACTGAATCTGTGCCACTTCTTGGACATGAGGCACGCATAGTGAAGCGTCCCATGATTTACTGTACAAATTCGTGGTATCTTCACTCAACGTTCAACTGAGTCAAGTTTTACCACTCCGCTATTGAGATAGGGACTTGGCTCGAGTCTAGTGGCCAGCAGAAACTATGGTGTTTTTAATAGCCGTAATTGCAAAGTGATACACGTGTTTGGCAAGCGGAATAAGCTATTTCAGGATAGTTAAGAACTAATCGCCATGTTGTTTATCAGGCGACGTTACATCACCTAGTACTTCTATCCACCTTAAGGTCAAGCCAGTATACTAGCGTATTGTGCAACCAAGTTTGGAGTCCTAGGGACTCCTTACAATTTGGATGACAATAATATGCGCAGACAGACTCTCTGCACCTTTACAAGTAGTCTGTGCGACAGGAGGTATATGGTGGTTTGGGTAATCAATAATGTTATACCTTTTGACCACGCCACTTGGGCGAGGTTATCAGTTAACAAGTAAGTTAATCTAGGATTACGGCCATGTGAGTTTCTTGGACTACCCCAAGTTACCCAATACTTTTCTTTATTCATTCTTAATTTTTTTCTTTAACAATTTTTCTTTAATTGTAATTGGTTTTTTTCTTTGTTTTTTTGTACACAGCCTAGGTCTTTGTTGGATGCCCACAACCGCAAGCCGACCAAAACCACCCTCAACCCAACCGTGACCCTAAATCCGATCGCGAAAATATGACAAATGTCTGCCTGTCTTGATAGCTTCTTTTCTATGCAGGTGGACAAGCGGCCCGGTCATCGAATAGACCTACGTGGCGGCCTCACCTTACTGTCTCAATTTTTATTCTATTAGCCTAATGACCTACGTATAACAATTCTCATATATAATTACAAATAATATCAATACATACATAATATTACAATACTCTAAATAATGTTATACACTCAAATCACCATACGCTCCTCCACTTATACGACCCAATGCGTCACCTACGAACCATCGCCACCAGGACCCCCTACTGCATTTTTATACCATCCAAGTATCGACCATCACCCCTCAAACACTTTCCTGAGATGACCACCGTAGATAGTACACCTAGAGCACGTGTAGCATTTTTTATGTTCTTTTCAATATATCGAAATCAAGGTTATCTTCTTTCACAGACGCGAAGATTATCTTAGTAGCAATCTTCCAAGGTATGTGTACCGTCCAAGTATGAACTGAGGCTTAATATAATGTATCAAAAACATGCTAGTTTACTCCTGTCAGACTTCAGCAACTTTATTTTTTGCAATAATGTATATTATTTAAAACTTTCACATTTTTGAAACAAAACTCAGAAAATAATTAAACAATCTTCCGTATTTATTTAATTTAAAATTTTTCATGCCTATACAGTAATGTGAAAATTTAATTACGACTTTTTAATATTCAACATTAAGCATAAATTTCAACCTACGTTCAAGTTGTGCCATAATTGGATTCATCGTATATTCTACTCGAGATGGTATTGAACATAGGGGCCGACTACTTAGATACACGGACCTTAATAATCAGTTGAAAACAATTTAGCCACTCAAGTCACTACAACTAACCACAACATATTTATCACAAACTCCATCGAAATCATCCCAGCTTCCAAATAATCTATAATGAATTGATAACATCTCCGCATTAAACTACACATGTGAATTAGGTGTGGCCCTTTTACCTGAACCTAATTGAAATTGATTTACAAAACCTATTATCTCTTATCTAAAAAATATTATAACTACTCTTAAAAGTTAATATAAAGTTATTTTATACTATATTTATTCATTACTTTAAAATCATTATCCGTTATAATATTAACTATTATCTATTCATGACGGTGGTTAATAAGTATTAAGGGTTGGCCGACCGCACCAAGGTGTTATCTCACGGTGTACCTAGATATGGTATAGTATGCCGGTAGAGTGCCGCTATCATTAATATCCTATTAGGTATAATATGACTCACTAGCGGACGCCAAATCCACTCTAGTGGTATCCAGCGATAATATATTGCACGGTAATATGTCATACAATTATTATACATAAATATATATGAGGTTGACGGTATAATATATATATCCACTATATAATTTTCTGGCGAATTAATAGATTAAAAGTTGAATGGGGAGAAAGCATTCTACAGTCAGTTGGTCAATATATTGAAAATAATACAACTAGAATAATAGAGGTGAGATGAATTACACTAAAATAAGGTAAATTATAATAATAATAATAATAATAAGATGATCTTGTTTAATAACTAAAAAATGTAATAATAATAATAATGAATTTCATATAGTCTTAATTATTTAATAATAATAAAAATAATAATAATTAATAATAATAATAATAATAATAATAATTTAATAAAGAATAATAATAAGTGAATAATTTGAATAATAATCATAATAAACTAATTAATAATATATACCATAATAATAATAATAAATAATAATAATAATAAATTAATAATAATAATAATAATAATAATAAAATTAATACATAAAGATCTGAATAATATAACGTGTGATGCTCGCTTACCTTGGTGCGAATAATAGTGTTAATAATCATAGAATGGAAAAAATTACTGCATAACTGAAAAATAATAATGTACGAACTCTGCCAAACCCTTACTTTCAGATATTAACTACCCTCCGATCCATAATGAACATTCTCTGATCTATTATATTAACAATCTCTGAGAATTTTATTGTATAAAATGCCTACTAAGTTGGTCCAGGTGAAATCTTTAGCATTTTAAGTGAACTAACTACAAGAAAATTTAAAAAGTAGAACCAATTCTCAACTGTTCCACGAGGGAATCTCATTTTATTTTAAAAACATAATACTCCAGTCGAGCTCTTGCTAGTTTGTTGATCATATAGAAATAAATATAGTTTTGCGTATAGCTTATATAGTATAGACTATATCATATATATGACTATTTCTCCATGACTAAAGTTGCTGCTAAAGCTTTCTCTAGTGTAACAAGAAAAAGATCACATTGGATCTGAAATCACAATTAGAGTTGGACTATATAATACATTCCACTATCCATAAAATTATTTGCCAAAGGCACTCAGATAATCTCTACAGATTCGTTCATCAGTTTCTTTATTTCCTATCTCTAATTATAGAATTTTAAAGCAATTTAAAAACATGTTATCTAAAGAAGCTGCAGTAGAGCAGAGCGCACAAATCAAAACAATCTAGTAAACTAGTAACAGTGAAGAAAACTAAAGAGTATAATCAATAGCTGTCTCTTTGGAGTAAAGTCAAACAATGCGGAAGAGAAGGACAATATTTGCCGATGGCGTGTTTCCCCTTGTCACGATGTCTCTCTATCTACAATTACCACACAAAATAAAAATTAATTGAAATTTAGTTATTATTGATAATAGGTTAATTTAAGTACGGCGTCGACTGGCGCATTAACTAATTCATTGATCATGATAATACAATAATGAACTAACCCCAATACTTAAAATTGACAAGGGCAACGAAGGGTAGAAGTGGATAAAACTAGAATATTTTCGCTAAAAATGTATATCATTAATCATAATAGTATATGAATGTATACAATTTATAATATAGGTTTACTCTAGTAATTCTATATTTCACCTCTAGCTACATTTATCATTTCAATATATATATATCTTACTAAAATGAGTAGCCTATTATTTAAATATACTAATTTAATAAAATATTATATGGATAAATAGAATATATAATTATATTTAATATTCTAACTTATATATATATAATAGTCTATTAATTTAATATTTCTTTAGTATCATATCACCTTATAGTAATAGCCTTAATATTAATTAATTAGTTATATAATAATGTAAATATATATATGTACAATTTAATTCAATATAATTTTAGCACTTCATATAATTAATTAATATCTATTCATACTCATGAGAAATGTTTAGAACTCTCTTCTTCTCCAGATTTTGAGTCTGACTGATAATAAAGTACATTAATATAATTATTTTACATAACTGTGTTTAGTATAGAGTATAAAGTGTAACATTCATATTAAATTTAAATACGTATATATAAATATTCTAATCAATAGTGTAACAAAATCATATTAACTATAAACTAATAATAATTAATTAATCAATGAGATATAGAAGTCAATCAGGTAACATTATATTCATAGATATATTACAAATTTCAATTATTAATGTAAATATATTGAGCAATATAGACTATAATTATATAAAATATTTATTATATTATGGTACTCAATAATAATAAGTATATATATAATTATATTACTTATATTGATCTAGTTTATAATACTCATTGAATTTCATACTAATTCATTATTTATTTCTATTCTAGATATATATTATATTTATACATATATAAATTATTATATATTATCATTTCTAATCATAGTGTATTAAATTAATATATATTAGATATATATTACTCGCGATGCTCTCATGTATATGGAGTTCTGTTATTTGTGTAGTAATATCTTACTATTATGTTATTTCGAGTAATTTATGTTATTATTTGTGTAGATCGTATATTAAGTATTGTGCACGTAGACTAATTAGCGCCCTTTGTACTCAATAGCTCTCTCTGTTTACTAATACATATATATACTTTAGTAAGTCTAATATAATTGTAACCAATGTCAAACATATACTTAATCAACACAGTGAGGTATCCTCTTTAAAATTAATTATGAAGTAATATATATAAAGATCATAGGAGAAGTAATTCATTAACGTCATGATATATGTATTATACATCAAGACTCCTCCTTAATCTTCTACCAATTTTTAGTGCACTTATATTATTACTTATATATTATAATATATAACAATATATGAAACTATATATATTTTACATTTCTATATTTTTATTTGTAAGTGATTCTGTATTGATCATTTATTATCAATATACATACTGATGTTGTTGTATACTCTGTTCTCTTTCTCTCTTTCTCTCTTCACATTCATATTTTGCTTAACTCTCTTCTCTCTCTGTCTATTACTAACTATTGGTCTTCCTATTATATATACTCTCTTTCCTCTGACATCTGTGGCTCTCTTCTTCTCTCTTTCTTATTATAAACTCTACTCACTTATCTCTTCTGTAAATTTCATCTACTATCTATCGAATCGTCTACCGTAAGAATATACTATTATTTCTACTATCTCTTTCTAACTTCCATCTCATCACTATCTATCGTCCTTCTTTACTTCTCAATTATAACATTGCGGTTCTCCACTTACTCTTTAATCGATTCTCATACTTATCATTTCTCATTACTTCATAAATAATTACTTTGTCCTTGCAGATAGTCCTCTATTGTAATTACATTATTGCTCCCTTTTATACTATTCTTAAATAACTCAGCTCTTTACTCATTATACTTCTTTTACTTCTATTCACTGTCTCCTCTTTTAATGTTTCTAATGGGCAATACGTTTAATACTTCTCTGATTGTATATGGTCTCAGTACATCTGGTTCCTACTTCTCATAATATTCACGGAGATAGCATGTTTGGCAAATACTATTTTTATATGTGTCTCCTATCTACTTTACATTATCTATAATATTATATAACTTGCAGTCTCTAATATATTCTAGTCCCGGTCTCTTCTCATATAATCAATTCTCTGTCCTCTATTATCTTTAACTCTCTCATATACTCATATTAATCTGTAAGTATATGTACTGATATATAGTACATATTATAAATACATGTTTAGTATCATTCATTATAACTATAATAATCCTCACAATCTCTTTTCTTCTCCTATCTATATACTCTCATCTCATTCTCTCTTACCTCTTCATATCCTATCTCAGTACTCTCGTTTATGAAGTTCGTCTATACTTTCTCGGCAGTTAGGCATTGGTAATTTATTTATCCATCAAATTTAACCCACGATAACATTATACCAGCAAATGAGTATACAAAAAAAGCTAAAAGTCCTTTATTTACACATTATTTTAAGTTATTTACATGTATCCTGATACACTATCCATTGATATCTTTAGAATTTACATACAGTTTGTATACATGTTATTGACTGTTGATATTATATACGTTATAAAATTCCAAGTCGAAATTTTTAAAGCATATCTTCGAAAATTTCCATATATAAATTGGCCAAAACAGGAGTAATAGAAAGCTAATTTAAAACTTCACCAATAAAGTTATGGTATAATAATAAATATAATTACGTCATATTCCTAGTGTGGAAACTCTCTTCAATAACTTATAATTTCCGATAATACTATTTATGTGACTCACAATACTCCGTAGCTTGATTCTCTCATACTCATAAAGGCTATCTTTCAGAGATCATCTGACGTATCTCCGTAGTCATTGACAGAGACGTGCAGGTAGTGTGATAGTGTATGTTACTTACTGTAATATACTATAGATTTCGCTATAAACCCTCATGCGCAACTCACTCTACATTCGCTGCTCCATCGAGCTTCTCTTGACAGTGTGTGCGACTCTGATCCAAATCCCTCACTGTGTATAAATCGTGCCCTACGTTACGAGACATACCTTTCTAATATTCTCATTTCTCAGGCCACATGAGCACAGTATATGAATATCAATTATATTAGATAATTTCTATTATATCATGTCACTAGAACTTTACAATCAATATTTATAAAAATAAAAACATGAGCATATTACCTAGTCTAAGATTATAAATAGACATTATCTCAAATTCATACCTTTAGTACCATGTGTACTTTTATCTTAATATTTAAATAAAATATGTTCTCTCTCGTCCGTAAATATCATCTAAAATATATGGTATTCAGTGCAGATTAATCGGTACGTGTAAGTGCCATCTAACTATCACGACATTTAATTATCATGATTCTTTCGCAGTTTCTACTATAACTTATCTCATAAATATACCACTAAATTCTAATACTCATGGCTAATAGGCCTACAACTTTAACATCTATAATATCTCAATGTTATTTTGAGAATCAAGTGCCTCTCAAAATGAAAACTATAATAAAATTTAAAAATTTAATACATAGAACGTATACCCACAATATTATAATCAATAACTATCTACATTATATATACGTACACATGCAATAATATAGTCTAGAACTTTAATATAAATACTATACTACAATTTCATTATTTATGTAATAAATTCCTACTGGATTCGTCTTTACCATACGGTGCAGTACATTATTTATGCTGTGGCGATAACATTTGGATTTTCATATTTAATTTATTTACTATGTGAGAATCAAAAAGCGTAGTAGGGCCTCTCTCTATAGTCTCAGGTATCCCTTAAATTACACTCTTGCTTTGTGAACTGCTGTGCGCTCTCGCCAGAAAATAGTTAGTAGAATCCAAACTCTGCCTGGATACCGAAGTCTTCGTGTCAAGACAGAAAGCGCGTTGACTCGAGAAAGAAAATATAAGAAGTCGTTATAAAAATAAATGATACCTTTAAGCGCTACTCCTCAGTTAAGCTCACAGTGCCATTACATCAGCTATATCTCATGCATGTGACAGCATCTCGCTCATACTCCGCTATAATATTACTGTATTTAGTGAATAATAACATAAACTTGATTGTGAATCGAAGTTGGAGTTAATAAATAAATATTATCATCTCTTAATGGTTCCATCTCAGTTTTGTAGGAAGGTGAAGTTTCGTTGGTCTATGTTATTGCAGATACCTAGAGTGGAACAATAGTCAAGTTCTCCTTAAAGAATAGACTAGGGATAAAAAGTCATGACCAAATTTTTATAACTCCTTTTCATCGCTTTCTTTACTACAAATGAATAATCAATAAGATGCAATAAAGCACTGATATACTCCTATCACTTAGCATCTACTTATTTAGTATTTTTATATGGAAGTCTGTCTATACGTGTTTGAGCGCGTTTGAAGGCTCGGAAAAAGTGCTCATAATAAGTATATTTATGTGATGAGAAAAGAACATAAATATATATTAACGTGTGTGACGACATCGAAGATTTCTTTAAATTATAATCAAATAGAAAGACTCATGAAAAACATGATGATTGAGTTAAAAACTAATTAATTTAATGAATATAGGATATTTCGATAATAAATAGTTGGCTCATCTAAGCTCAACCACATCACGCAAATCAGATATACTACAAGAAATAATGATAAATAGCATTATGCTCTACCTGAATTTGGAGAGCTTAGTCGTCCAGTAAATGCCCTCTATGGTGGATACTCACTCCTATATTAAGCTTCCCATAATTCATTAAGACCATTTCATGAGATAAACATATAATAAAAATTTATATAATATATATAATATTATATTACGCATGCCTCTCTCATGGATCGACCTCATGTGTTTAGCTCCTCGTAAGAACTTATGACTAGCGCGATTCATTATATATATAGCATACCTAGTAAATAAGATATATAATATTATATAGTTAAATTTTAAGAGGTCAGATATATCATATATAATGAGAGAATAGCCTTATAATTATATATTTATATAGTAGAAGTAGTGTTATATCAATATTTAGTTACTCTATAAGATGATTATATATAAATAATATATTAGTTATATAATATAATAGGCTTATAGTGTACGTTTACATAAACTATTTACACCACCCATAAGTAATTTTCACTTCCTACCGCTCCTATGTACACTTAATATATATTTTAGTACATAAATATACCCTATATACTAATAATATATATATTAAATATATTAGCGTCTACTAGATCTTTATAATCATCTAGTGGAATTTCATATCAATACATGCTAGGTACTATTATATATATATATTATATATAATATATGATATATAATCCTGTAGTAATTATATATAATATAATGATCGATCAGCTTATGGGCGTAAGGGGTATTGTTAGTGTGTAGGATGAGAGGGTGTGATGTGAGTTGTTTAGTCACGCCTAGTACGTTATCCGTCAGTGGGCTGCGTGATTTATTATCGGGTAGTTTATTAGCAGTTAGAGAGTATCGCCGTAAACAAGATAATATTTAATAAAAAAGCAGTCAGAGAGGTGATTACAATTAATGTCCATATTAATATTGGCTTAAAAAGAGTTGAAGTGTGGGTGGAAACTGTATTAGAAAGGTAAAACAATCGGTGCCCTAGGGGATTGCACCACTCGAACCCACGGTACCAGCTGGTAAAGTTAAAAACTGCCTAGAGTCTCCGATAGCGTATATTATATCTTATAAGCAAGCCCCTTAGAATATTTGGGTAATAAATATAATTAGAATTATTTAAGTAATGATATATATATATATTAGTAAGTAATATTAAATATTTATACGCTGATTATATATATGTTAATAATAATATAGATTAAATAATAATAGATATATAGACTATAGATATATAGACGAAAAGAAAATGAGAGATAGATAAGTAATAGGTTGAAGGGAATTATAAAGGATTATTATAATATGTATAGTACTATGGTAATATAGTGTAGATATATAGAGATAATATGATATAAATGTAGATTAGAGGATAGATAATTATAGAGCATAAAAGTGGAAAGGAGGTGAAGTGAAATACATAAATGAAACGTAGAAAAGGTGTTGGGATAAGAACGCTATACCGCGAGCGAGATTAATAGTATGAAGATCTAATATTAATGATATTATATAGTAAATTATATCATGTACGATTAAAATAAATCGTATATAGAACAGTGATGATGAGATGAGAGATAGATATATAAGATAGATTGAGGTTTATACTTTATAGTAAGATAAAATAGTTATGTCATCATAGTAATATATAACGAATATTATGAGTCATTAAAAGAGATATAGAAATAGTATGATATATAATGTAATAGAGAAGAAAAATATATTGTAAGTATAGGATGACATAATATTTACAAATTATTATTGAAATGAATAAATATATTGTATATGAGAGAAAGCGAACTTCGTACAATACATAAAGTGTCTCAAATTAGTACATAAATGCGATGAAAGATTACATCTTGATATGATATAATAATATTCGTTTATGAGACTAAAATATATGAGAGTAAGTATATATGAGTATGCCATATCAAGAGGAATCTATTAGATTTGGTATTATCTTTGTTATATTTCCAGTACCACTGTTTATTAGATATAATTGTCTTAAATTAGTAGATATATATAGATGATAGAATGTATATAGTATTCAGTTGTAATACAGAATAAGAATAGTATTATTATATATAAAAAATAGAATATTAAATATTATATTTAAAGAGTATAATATATAATAGTTATAAATTATATAGAGATATATAATATAATAGTAGTAGGAGTTGTATTAGTAATTAAATTTGATCTGTTCAATAACATTTAGGTATGATTCCTATTATAGAACGCAAAGTGTTGTTTTAATTTTCCTTTCTAGAAAGTTGAAACATGATGCTTGATGTTTGGTCATTTGATCTTACGATTACAAATTTATTATGATAGAGATATGTATTGTATGGTGATGACTAATTATCGACAATCATAGTTTCGATTATGCGGTCTTGATACGTTTTTAAGTACACTTGAAATTATAATGTAATATATCAAATTGATATATATGTCGTTAGTTTGTATTATATAAATTATTTACTATTATATTTTATCTAACTCCATAATTGTATCATGTAGCTCAATGTGCTATATTCAAGACCAGTCTCGAATTGGTTCCCTTTAAATAAAAGGATGTAGTCTTTTCAAATAGTTATCATTCCCACTTAACTAATTGAAAACAATAATTGAAAAGGAAAATGTCGGCGTGCTGTTACTTATTTAGCATATATTTTAATATATAATATATAAAAGTGTATTTTCTAATAAATAGATGTATAGAGATAAAGCTCAGTCAGATATTTTAATGTGCATAGTAGCAGAGATAGAGGAGAAGGATACTGATGACTGAGTAAGATGAGTAGATGTGTATGAGATAAGAAAGAGAAGGATATATAAGCACGATAGAGAGAGAAGAGTGTCGAGTGATCATGATGTAGAGAGAGTGACGAAGAGAGTATGTGAGACTTTTGAGTGACGTTTATATTGATGGAGAGGTGTAGATGAGGAGAGATGACGAGCGAGAGAGATGAGAGTAAGAATAGAGAAGAGAGATGAGCGATAGAGGAGAGGTCTCACATGTAGTGTAGTGTGGTGGTGTTTTTGAGCGGTGTTTTTGGTTTCAAAGTTATATTTCGTAAGTGTATTACGTGACCGACATGAACCGAAAAGTTGTCGATATCACCAACTATGATTCTCGATATTTTTTCCTAGCGATACAACATAAGATATAATAGAGGAGTTCATAGGCCTGTGCCCATATTAAGATACGAGAGTATAAATACTATTTATAGAATATAGAAATATGATGTATAGAATCGATACCGTGTATGCCACATATAGACAAAATAGGTAATGCAATTATCATTACAATGAAAGGCAGGAAAAAGGCATAACACCATCTGTAGGTTGATTCATTTTCAATTGTGTTTAAAGTTTTAGTTATTATGAAATCAGCAATTTTAATTGCATCAATCTAAGTTATCGAACTTAAGATTGGGAACAATTTAATGTTAGCATTTTATAAATCTCAATTTAGTACATTTACACTATTTTCATCCAATGATAAATTTTACATTATAGTGGAGTATTATATATATATATCACCAATAATTATTAATATTTAGATAATTTTATGATTATGATATACTGATTTCTCTCCAGAAAAGAAACGTGTCAAAATATATTGATGGTAGAGAAGTACGATCACTACGCTTGAGATGCCTTCTACCCACTCAGCTATGGTAATGAATTACCTGACCTTGACATCAATATTAGACTATAGAGTTTATAGAGTATAAGGAGCCGTATTAGTAATATTCTATACTGTACATATAATATAATATATATTGCATATATTATTATTATATTATAATTAGAGATTATGAACCATGTTAAATATATTAGGATAATAATTATATATTCAATTAATATTAATTCGAATAGATATAATATATAATTATAATCTTATATATAAAATATAATATTATGGTGATATAAATATATGCATATTTAAGTATATATATATAGATTAAAGTCTATAAGTGTTATTAATATAGTTGAGATATTAATAGAGTAAAGTAATATTGTAAGATAGTACTTATATGAATAGATAGGAATAATATGTAGTTATATTTGGATAATATTAGATGATGTAGATAGAATATAGAGATGATAATGTATAGAGTAAATAACGTTGTCCTAACTCTTATACGAGTCAGGATAATTTAGTAGACAATTATTCTTCAGATAGCTAAGTATGACTACAGTATTGACCATTTAAATATGACGGAGAGATTATATGAGGAGAGAGTGTATATTATTAAGTATAGTAGATAGATATTGAGTATGATAATCTGAGTAAAGTATAGTATATAATATTGTTGGTACTAATAGGGAGAAGAATAAGTACATACCAGGCATTAGATCAGATATAATAGAGTACGTAAGACGATTCCTTATACCTATAGACGTAGAGTACAACACAGCTATTACATCTGTGTTAAATCAAAGAAATGCTGAAAATGAGTATTTAGCTTTAAAATCCCATACGGTAAATATATAGGCTAGTAAAGAAATAGTCCTAATTCTGAACATAAACAGTCGTAGTGTGATCAATAACTTACTTAGTGGTAAATGTCCCAAATATGCACTGAACTATAAGTATAGGTCTAATATTTTTAGTTTTATTTTATTTATTGTAATTATATATAAGATCATATATAATATGATGGATATATTAAAGAGAAATCCCTATCCGTGCGACGATGTCTTTCATGCTGCTCGGATTGAATCAATATATATTTTGTTAATAGATATAAGATATAATGACTAAGTATTAACTTCGTATCTTACAGGTTGATATTTTATAATTAATAGATACTATATATAAATTATATATAAGAGTATAGAAGAGTAATATTTAGAGTTAAAAATATTCTAAATCTAATTAGAAGGATATGAAGTCGAAGATAATTATAGTATACAAATAAAAAATTCTAATATATTTGTATTAATATGATATGAGTCATTGATAATTCACACTCGCATCATATAAATATATTAACTATTCTAAATATTATATATAATATAGATAATATATATATATACTATAACTATAATATATATAGGCTAGCAACCCGGCCACTGTTGTATACTATAGATCAAATATATATATTCTCTACAAGCAATGTATACATATAAATAAGTATATTATATAATCATAATATACATATATAATACTCATATTACTACTCTATATATAATATCAATCAAGTATACGTATAGCATTAGATATATAATATATAAAAGATTACCTAAAATTTAATTATAGTACATACTATTTTAAGAAAAATAATAATAAGGTCTTTAGCTGTGCGCATAATATAGTAATAATAAAGCCAGTCTCTTTCGACAGTTTGAGAATAGAGACTTTGTCACAAAAAGCCTCGCCTTCAAGCTATGTGTGTCACGTCGATTATGTTATTTACATCAAAGTGCCAGCAACCTCGCCTCCTACCGCTCAACCAAGAAATAATCTCCCCTATATGAATTAGATGAAAATAAAAAATTTATATGTAGGTTTATGAATACATAATATACGCTATATATTTATATTATTTATTGCTATTATACCAGTTATGTTTTGAGTATATACATATTATATAGTTTTTACAAAAAATAAAATGATCTAATATAAAACTATCTATAAAAATATTTTAACTATTTGTATTCCTTATTCGTTTGTTTAGTTCTTTTTCGATTTGCAATACTTCATATAATTTAGATATGATATATATATATATATATATATAACATATATTAATATATATAAGATAATATATAATAAGTTATGATAAGTTTGATCGTCCTCATACCTAAAGATCCTTTAATTATATACACTTTCACTTATTACATACAATTTTATTAATACTACTACTATTACTATATTCTATCTCTCCATTTTATTATATATGACATGATCAGTTGTCGAATATATAGTGCTACCCCTTGATACTACTGCATCTTGTATCATTTTATCTTGCATATATATCTATAATTATCTAAAACATAAAAGGTGGCCCCTTACTGTAGTATTATAGGCGCTATATGATAATATTTAGCCGCTACATGAACTCAATACTATTTTTTATATAACCATATTCATAGTAAATAATTATAAAGTATATCATAGTAATCTCATTTTAATTGTATTAGATAGTGCTCAATTCTTTCTATATAATAACTTATTGAGTATTAATTTATATCAGATCTTATATATATTATTTTACTCACCGTATTAGTATCTGATCACTTATATAAGATAAGCATACACTAACGTCTCAACTAACTCTCTTAGTATATATTAATTACATAAATTAGTACTACTGCCGGTATATAGCTGGTAATTAGCTATAGTTCTCTGTTATTTGCTTATGCATTCCTTTTATATCTATATGTACACTATACCCCGTCTTATAGTACATCTTATCTCACTATAAATTATATATATTCATTAGTTATTCAATAGGATACTCCTACTTTCTACAACTAAATTAATTAAGTGTATAATATACAATATTCTAATATAATATAGGTAATTATTATATAATAATTATAATTAATTATTTATATTAATATAACATATTGTGACTTATAATATAAATATTATATTAGTAAATAGAAATTTTAAATTTATTATATACTAATTTTATGTTATACTTCAAGATATAGACATATGATAAATTCTATTTTATTACCAGTTACTAAATTCACTAACCCTCAAACCCATTAAAAGGTATAAATGACATACTTTTAGCCTTGACTAAAATATATCATACTACTGTCATTTCTAACTATATTAAATAAAACTAACATACTATATAATATATATAAATATTGCACATAATAAGTAATTAGCTATAATAAGTCGTAAATTTATATATTATAAAGCACCTATACATATACCATAATATCAATTATATATTTTATTAATGATAACTATTATGACTTACACTATATATTAATCTATTGAATCTATTGATTCACGGCAACAATTTATCATAAAACAAATTATAGGTTGTTTTTACAATGATATAAAATGAAACTCTTCAGTTCTTTATTCTATTATTCTATTAATAACCGAGCACGTCAAGAATGGACTATATGTTACATATTTGACATTATACGATAAAATAATATACCTGGATATCAAAAACTTTAAAGACTTGAAATAAAGCTTTTATTCATATATTATAAATGAAATGATCAATTAAATAAGAGCAATACTATATTTAATGGACATCCGAGCGTGCTTCTCTGGGACAGTAGGTGCAAGCTAATGTTTAGAAATAAATGACCTCTTGCTTTTCAAGCAGCGCACTCGCTCCTGCTCGCTTCTCACCTTACTGGCTATGATCATTACGCTGAGCCCTAAAAAACTACCATTGCTCAACCAATGTTAATTTTCTATCTCCTCAATTTAGTAACCATCAAAAGTATCTTCATACCGGATGTGTCCGTAAACTTACCTCATAATACGAACTAATAATTAAATAATAATTAAAATATACCTAAAAAAATTAATAAGAAATCAAATAATAAATCTATCAAGATCATGTACATGTTCCTAGCCCTTTGATCACATACAGAACCATCTACCACATTACTGAATCATTATGTGGACCTACTAATTATATTATATATAATATAAGTATATATATAAATATATATCAATAATATATTTATATATTATATATTATAATTAATTAATATAGTATACTTATATTATATTATATTTTATAATATAACTATATATATTAATATAACCATATATATATATATAAAGTAGTATATATAATTTCATCTTATTGTATATCCTAAATAATATATAATATGATCTATATATTCAGCCCTCACATAGATATATCAAATAATAAAATCTATTTTTATATAGCTTTTATATATCATCCACTACTTCTATAGTAAATAATATTATTACTATTATACATACATTTAAAATTACTAATTTAATTACTTAAATTTAAATGTAATTCCTGGGTTGTATACATATTATTACTCATAGTGTTATCGGATGTTAATACGCTAGATATGGTGAGTCATATATTTTAGATAATATAATTTATGATAGTCAATTAAAATGAATCATAACATACGTTCTTTATAATCGAATAATATAGCTACTTAATCGTATATAAGTCAGAAAGGAGGGAGTTCTATAGTATCAGATATTTAATAGATACCAATACGTAAATAAATACATTTATAATCATAATAAAATAATTAAATAATAGTTATAAATATAGTTATTATTTTTATTTACGGCATATAGCAAGTATAAATATCTTCGCGTTCCCTAAGTCAAATTCTGTGTACATATATATACTTATATAATATATCAATTTAATAATACGTATATATTATATATATAGTACGTGTTTATAAACCCCCCCCTATTACATAATTAGTGAATAGTATTTATAACTTCTGGCAATAATGACGTACTGAGATAATATGTAAGTAACTACCATACTACGATCTAAATACACTTGTATATTATTGGCGG